>JANIPN010000006.1:1319126-1334499 GCA_027478595.1 Erythroxylum anguifugum
GAGTTAAAGGATATATATATATATATATATACTATATAGAAGTCTTGGGAGTCTCCTAGAGAGTGGCTGAGTTGATGGAGCGGGAATTATAGGATTAAAAGATCCTGTGTTTGAATCCTCCTATTTACACTCTTGATCAAGCTTGTAGTATAGAATTCGCGTAGTATAAAGTGAGTCCAGATCTTCTGTTTAATATTATGGTGTCTTATTGTGTCCAATAAATCTCAACCATTTATTTATGTGAGTCTCGCATGAGTCTCGCATAGGTCCTACAAAATAAATGACTGAAATTTTATGAAACAAAATAAGACAGAAAATCTGGAATCGTATAAAGTACCCTATTAGTGTAATTTACAGAGTATTACGTTAATTCAAAAATTTATTCAATACACTTTCAAAAATTAGCGGCTGGGATTACTCGGTTAAAAAAAAAACGTTTCGGGTCATTTCCTATCATATAATCGCCGGTCCTTTCCCAACTAATCGCCGATTTCCTAAATCTTTTTTCCCGTGACATGTCGCGCATTTTCAGTTTGTTCCCAGAGAGATACGTAACATTCTGTTTGGATGCTGGAGGACGCTCATTTTAGCGCGTGTTATGCACCTTCCAGACCACTCTTCTTCATTACTGGCGCGTATCGTCGGTACTTACGAAAGAAGCGGGTGATTGCGGACTCTCAATTCTAAAAATCTAATTTCTTTTTTCTTGTGGACGAAAAATCAGGAATATATCTTAAAAGTTCGTACAAGGTATCGCGTTAGCCACGTGGCAGACATCTAAGAGCTCTGGACCGTGGCCGTTGATGTTTCGGTTAATCGCGTTTCAGAACTAACCGTCAATAAAAGAAGAAAGCCGACGGCTGGAAGAGGCTGACGTTGGTTAGAACGAATAGGAAGCGTTGGATTCTTTTTTCATCATTTATGAGTTGAGGGAAAGGGGAATCCGACGGCTGTGGATGAGTAGCGACTGGACACCGTCGATCACGAACTGACTTGAGAATTGGACTTGAAAGGAGTACATAAATGGAGGTGGCCGTTTTATGAAGTATTTAAGGAATGATTTTACGGTGAGAAAGCTTATGAATCTGTGACCCAATGAAGCGATGATAGTGAAGCTTCGATTAGAAATGAAATTTCATGAAAAAAAATGTTTTTTTTGTATGAAATGGGTTTTTTGTTTTAAAGGAAAGTTGAAGCTTATTAGTGAGAGTAAGAGCTATGGAGGAGGTTCGTTGTGGTGTAGTTGTGTGAGTGTTTAAATGGGTGAGAGAGATGTTGAGAGTTTCTCTTCTTTTTGTTTCCTTTCACACGCATATATAACTTTTATACGCTTTTTATCTTGCGAAGAACCTGATTCTCCAACGAATTACTCTCTATTCGTCAATGTCCCTCTCTTTTCTTTGCTTTTTCACCAACTTCTTCTTCTTTAGAATGGAGAAGTAGAGATCTTAACGTTTCTCTACATAGAAAGAACTCGAAACCAGCTTTTTCAGTTTCTCCATCTTGGCATTTGACTTGTGTAACTGAACCTGAAATTTCGTTTCTCTCTCTATATCTCAAGGAGAAGATGAAGTAATTCACTGGCATACAAGCTTTTCTCTAAATTTTTGAAGAGAAAGAGCCAAACAAAGATCTGGGTTTGGCTTATTTGGATGGATTTTTTAGGCCTAACAGCGTGAATTGTTATGATTCAGATGATGGAAACAGACAAGAGTTGTACTGGTAGGGACATGAGGCGTGGAGCGAGACAGATTAAGCAATCTGGAAGACACAAGCTCGTTTCTGGTGAATTTACTGCACTCTCCTTCAAATTTTCTGGTCCCCAGATTTTAACCCAGAAACAGAAATCCAACGAAACCCAAACGGGTCACTTGTCCTTATCTATATGTTCTTAATTGAAGTGTTTGTTGATGAGAGTTTTCTCCTTTTCTCAGATAAATGCCAGTCTCTTGCTCATCTCCCGTTTGCTAGCTTTTGTTATTATCGTTCATTTTGTGTGTGCTCGTTTGTTTCAAAAAGGTTTCGACGTTGTGTCCTTGGAGAAATCGAGGAAAGCAAGAATCAAGAGACTGAGTTCTACCCAAGAAGAGAATTGCCAGATGGTTTACGACGTTTCCGATCGAGAACACAAGCCTCATCTTCAACCTCCGTCTAGGAGCAATTTCGGTACTGACAAGAGGTTTAAGCTTTCCAGCAAGGTACGTTATTGATACTTGTTTTTTATTGCAACTGTCGAAAACTGGGTTGCTCTCAACTGTTATCTTTTATGTTCTATGAGTAAACTTCTTGTGCTTTTGTTCTTACACCAGCTTCTTGATGAATGCAATGGCGTTGATCATTCCTATGTTCCAAGGAAGCTGCGTTCAGGTTTGTTTTTTCCTGCTTTTAGTTTGTTTTATTTTTTATGGGGTTTACTGTTTTTGTTTCAGATCGAATGCAAATTGGTGGTTTGATCTTTCTCAGAAGTTTCATGTCTTTGTTGTGTTTTTGCAGAGTATTTTTCTTTTGATTTTAGCCGAAGCAAAACTCAAAGCTTTTTGCTTTTTGCTTTTTGCTTTTTCTTTCTTTTTCATTTCTATTATATATCATTATTGATACTTCTGAAATCAATTGATTAAGTTCTTTATTTCCCATCTTTTCTCATTTACTTTTCCGGGGAGATACTTCAACTTCTTTACGAATCAGAAAGATGGAAATTTTTTAGTTTTGTTTAATTTTCTTTATGATGTTGGGAATAAAAAATAACACAAATTTGGAATTAAATTGGTGCTGAACTTCACAGCCACGAAGACACGCAACCGGGAATCTATCTCGCCGCCTTTTCCTGATCCGAAGAAGCTGAACCAAAGTGCTGGTGGACTGGAATCACCCAACAAATGGGATGGTGTAAAGAAACTGAAATCGAAAGTAAACATGGTTAGTTGGCTATCTTTGGATACTAAATTCACTTCGTGTTCTTTTTGAATGGAGCATTTTACTTGACATGAAGATGGAATTGGTTTTATAGAAAAAAGGAGTCCTAGTTTGGTCCCCTAAAGAGAGTGTTTGTGGGCCAATAACTAAAGATGAAGAAGAAGTGGTAGAGACCTTGTATGCATTGGCTGGCATGTTCCTAGACAATGGACCCAACAGCAAGAACGAACTGGAGAATGCTTCTTTAGATGAATTGCCTTCAGCTTTACCAGAGGCTAGTGAGACTACCCCAACATTCGAAGGTTCTCTAATCAAATTTCTGTAAACTATTGATCAAGAAGTCACTTTTGCTTGTGCATTCATGGGCTTAAGTTGTTTTGGTTTTGTCTCTGTGACTATAGACAAAGACTTGAACTCGGATTCGGGCAATGAGTCTGCTGATCCTGCTCCAGTTTTAGAAAAATCATCAGAGGAAATTGTCACCGATTCATCCACCATTAAAGAACAGCCCGATAATAGGTCTGTTGGTCGAGCGAAGCATGAGGAAGGCAAGCCAGCTTGTGGTCCGGTTGACTTTAGCATCCAACATATGCCTCACCATGATACTTGGTATCCCTTTTACTTTTAGGAGATTCTGTGATGCTTTTTAGTCCCTTTTTGTTCTCTATTTTGATGCAATACTTCTACATAATTATATAGCACAATGAAGCAGCCCACAGAGCTGGAGACTCCACTATCTAATCCAAAACCAGAGATTGTACTGGGGCAGGTGAGACAAGTACTCTGGTTTAACCCTTTGAATTATACTCTTATATTCTTCTAACTTCTTTTCTTTTTATTTTACTTTTCAGGCTACGGCCAAAAGACAACTGGATCATCAGCTTAAAACCGAGGACTCTGATCAAAATGGTAAATCTCCTTATCTCACACTACTCAACTTTGATAATAGCACTTCATAATCAAATTTGAAGTTCTATATTCAACTGATAGCATAATTTACTACCAGGAGGTCTAGTATTGTCCTCAGGCTTGTCAACAATCTCAAGTAGTGCTTGGAGTTGTGGTCCTTCATCACAGTAATTCTTAAAACTTTCTTTTCTTTTGGTACCTTTCTGCTATTCATTTTGTTCCCACTCATCAAGCAGTTTTACTATCTCAGATCGTCTGCTGGTAAAATTCCATTTTGGCTAGATACTGCTACCTGTGCCACCAGACCTGGTTCATGGAAAGATTTTTCTTCAAATGGAAAGGTACTAACCAGTGTCTAGTTATCCTTTACAAATTGCCATTAGGGATGGCAAACCGGGTAGGGCTTGGGTTCGGGAGGGCTGGCCTGAACATATATTAACCGATTTTTGCCAAAATGCCAGTCCCTAATTGCCATTGAAAGCCTACTGGAGAGCTATTTGTTTCCTTATTGCTTATTTTTTCAACCATCTCATCACAGGTTAAGGTCAACACTGACAAGAATTCATGGAAAAAGTGTGCAACTCATGTCCATATAAGTCAATTCATTAGGTTGCTACAAAGCTCTCTTTTAAATCAAGGTGCAATTATGATGATAAATGACTTAAATGACATGAGAAATGAATCAAATGGAGTTACGTCTGCTAGTGCAGTTGTCAACATCACTGATAGTAATCCTATTGAAGCTAGAACTGATATTCTTGAATATCAAAGGCTTTGCCAAAATCAGCCACAGGCTTCTCTGGCATCAGGCACATTCACCTCAGAGAAGCAGGTATCTTCGCATCCAATTCCAATGGCCTTTAAGTTCTGACCATCCAAATACTGTGTCCTAACTGGTAATTACTTTTTTCCAGATTTTCAATTTTTTGTCCTTGCCGGCTGGTGGTACGAAACTGGAAACAAACGATACTTTGGATAGAACTGGAAATGGATCAGAACCATTGACACATCTCCAATATCCTTATATACACTCACAGGTGCAGCATCCAACTATAGTACCAGCTTTCTCCATGTCCCGACACAGAACTGCTTATCCCAATCAGCCTTCAGCTGCAGCTGCAGCTGCAAAGCAGGTTTTTGTTCTTAGTTTAGGCTGTTACATGTGATATGGAGTCGAAATCATCGAATAGATAATAGATACTGTGAAATGCTGTGTTCTCATTGTGGTAAAAACTTTCGATGGTTCACTTGTAATTCTAATCACTGAAGTGTTTTTTGTTGTCTCCTGAGACTAAGGGAGGAGATTCAACATGACAAACACAGTGTGGCATTAAGCTTAAACGATACGACTTTACATGACTTCAAACTTTTATCAACTTCCGCTTGTAGGTTTCATATTGGTTATTGAATTGCCTTGTAAGTTTCTGATATTGAAGGTGTTCCATTGATTGATCTTAGGTCCAGCTTCAACCCACTTATCTTGGAAATCCATTCTATGGTTCTCCTGGAAGCAATCTGCCTTTGACAAAGCAGCAGGTGCAGCATCATCAACAACTACAACAAAAGAAGCAGCTATGGGCTGCCCAGATGTTAGCTCAATACAGAAATATGGAGATTTCTTCGCCCATGACTCAATTCCCAAGTTGGCAAAAGGGCCAAGAGACTCAAGTCATTATCCCACTTTCTCCTCCAATTGATGTATTAAGCTCTAAGTACTATCAAGGGACTCAACAGCAACAGCAACACCTCCATCACCCCATGATCTTCCCTTCATCATTACCTTATTAAAGTCTTCAGAAGCAAGATCACCACCTTTCTTCTGTTTATGAAGAAACCGGAGGCGGGTTTCGAGCAGGTGGAGCATTAGCATTGCAGTTGCTCTGTAATGAACGCCTGTGAAACAGGTTTGAATCATAAGCTACATCCATCAGAAGAAATGGACGACAGATATGGTGTTTTCGTTCATAAGTTGTTTGTTAAACGCCAGGCGGGAGACTGCTGCATGATTTAAGCAGGGCATAGACGATTGAGATGAGATGGGGACATAAAATTAAGAATTGAAAGCATATGAGCCACGAAATGTAAGGTGCTAGATTATGCTCCAAGGTGTTCATTATCCTCTAAAATGGATAACAATTTTAAGTCTTCTTTCACGAGCGTTCGAACTGGTATATCGTTTGTTACCTGTGAGTTAATCCGACGATTGTTAAGGACAATAACGGTAGAGCCAATGAGACCTCATAATAGTATTGTAGGTCGACTTGGATCAACTCTTTGGAAATCATTTGTTGAAGAAGATACCAAAGATTGTTATTGAAAGTTCCAACGTTAAAAGAAATCACCTCTTTCTTATTGATAGATCTCTTCATGCCTGTTTTTCGAACCTTCTTATCTAGCTGAATAGAGATTGCTAACTAGTCCAGAATGTTCCACAAGCTGTGCAGTAAGTGAAGACCAAAAGATCACTCGATCCTATATGTCGGTAACGGTCACTAGTATTGTTGAAGCTTGGTTGAACATAAAAACTCCTTTACTAAAGATCTTTAAGTCTCCTGAATTGTGCATTACACGTATTGATGGATCAACAATCCAGATTGTGTTTTGCCAAGAAGAAAGAAGCAGAGTTTTTCTGGCACAATAACAATCATCTCTTAAAGAGAACGGAAATATCAGTTCTCAGTCACTCTTCACACAAACACATGCTTACTCTAGTTTTTCCAACTCTCCCATTCGCTCTATGATGGCCTGCATGCAAGCAAGAACAATTTCAGTCTTAGAATAGCTTGCATAATGTCCAAATGTTTAACCAGAATACCAAGAAAATAGTGCATAGAAAGAAACAATGCTCTAAGATGGATAAAATGAGCACATATATTACACCCAATTACTAACGGAACAAGAAATTACGTTGATAGTTGGTAAACCGTAAAACCGTAATTCTATTCGTCGTCTGTAGCTGATATTGTATCCATACAAATATAAGTTTTTGGAAACGGCACAACATATTGAATATCAACAACAATCTCTAGCTCACCTTCTTGCTAGTTTCTTGAAGCTCTCCAGCAAGAATGAATTCATCAAGAATCAAATAAACCTGACAAAAGAGACACGAACATGTTAAAAGTCAAAGAATAAAGAAAGAAATGGTAGTTATTAATTAACAAGCACAACCATATGCTCATTGAATCAAAGATAGATATTACATTGCATGATGAACATGAAAAAAAAACTCCAATACTTGCTTGAAAAATTATGTGAGCCTATTACGGATATTGTTTGATGCAATTGAATCGGAAAACTTCATTCACAGGAACCATTTCAATGAAACAGACTAAAGGGCATATCATTCTCCAGTAACTCTAATCTGGGAATCCACTTTGTGGAATTTTTACTAAAGTTGCTAGTTGAAACAGTAAAAACTTTTAGCTAACAGAAAGGCCGGATCAGTGCCACTAGACTTATGGTAGTACAAGTATGGCTGAAGTCTTTTGACCAAGATTAAGGAACCAAATATTACTTCATTATCTTCTAACAAGTCAAAAGAGCACCAGTACCATAAGGATGGCAGAAGAAAAGCAAAATATTCAATTCATACGTGTACCACAGTGACTTTGAACACATAAGATGAGCATTGATCATACAATCTTGTAATACAAACAAAGTGGTCAAGAACAGTAGACAGACCTTGTGAAAATTAAATACAAGGTCTAGCTCACACACATTGCTGAAGAAATGATCTAATATCTCCACAAACAAATGGATGCACTCTAAGTAAGCCAATTCATTGTCCGTTATGTCCACACACAACGAGAAGAATAACCCGGCATAACGTCTGTAAATAACCTTGTGCGTCCGGAACTGCAATAAGAACAATTACAAGGTAAAGAACAGATCATGATTCATAAGGTTAAATGATGAAAGATCAAAAAACTGAATGACTTGTGCAGTAGAACAGATATACATGGTTAATAAAACATCTCAAGTAATCCCACTCGAAGACGGATTTGGCGCTTCAAAGGATTTGAAATTTCCATCTCATAAAGCTAAATTTGGGAAATGTTGCACAAGCATAATTTTATCTGATAAACTAAATTGTATAATCAAAGAATCAGGAACAGGTACCAACCTCAACGAAATTCGTGAACTTGGGGTCTCTATTAACCACCAAACGATGAACCTAAAAAGGAAAAAAAGAAAAGAAAAGAAAGGGCAATATGATCAAAACAAGAGAAATCAGTTATATTAATCTTAACAATAGAAGAGAAAGAAAAAGAAAGGAACTTTAGTCACCTCGTATTCGACTTTGTGCTTCTCAGAATCCTCAAGAGGAACATAGTACTTGGCAAGACGAGTCTTGCCTTGCCTATTCTGAAGAAGTATGAACCGGATCTGTAAAATCCATACATGACCCAGCAAATCAAAATCGTTTCTGATTCAGAATTGACCAAGTCAGCAACACAATTAGGCCATTAAAGAAACACCTAAACTTACCATTTTTCTAGTTTACCAATAAGATTAAACGAAGAGCTAAGTGACAGGAGAGGCTATGGCTATGCAGTGTCTGAATGATCTTGCCTTGCAGAGACGAGAGCCACAAGGTGACAATCGGACGTCAGATCTCGCGCATTTGATTGATTTCGTGATCTGATTTAATCTACGGCTATAATGGCGTCTATGCTCCGGGTACAGGTGTTATTAATGCATCAGAGTGTAAAGGGATTCGTTTGGCGCAATTTTATTTCTCAAAATGCAGTTTAAAAGGAAATTATATTTACTCTCCGAATTTTTTTTCTTTAATTTAATTTATTTTAATTAAATTCATTTTTTTAAGGAAAAAAACTAAATTTAATTAAAATTTAAATTTTACACATTTTCAAATCAATTTTATTAAATTTAAATTAATTAAATTCTGAATTATATTTAAATTTGAGAGTATAAATTATATTTAAATTATATTATGTTGCTGTAATAAATAATCAACAAATAGGAAGATATTTATGTAAAAATAGAATGCTTTATTGTTTAGTTAATAAATTTGACATGATTTTTCCTTATATAATAATAATAGTAATAATAATAATAATAACTTATTTGTTGACACACCCAATATTTTTTTTTATTATCATATAATTCTTAACTTCAAAGGCAACATAATTAAAAGTTTTACCTAATATTTTAAAAATTGAACTAAAAGTTAAACTAGTAACATAGAAAGTTTAAAATTTAAAAGGTTTAACTCATATTATACTGTCATAAAATCGACTAAAGATTATATAAAATTAAAGAATTTAAAATGTAAACGAAAAGATTTTCTTTACCAATTAAATTTTTTTAAGTTTAATCAAAAATAGACTGTTAAATGAAAACTAATTTATTTATTTTAATGTATAAAAATTTATTAGTTTACGAAAATTGATGAATTAATTAGTAAATTAATCGGTTTTTATAAAATTAAAAACCAATCCAAAAAGTTAAATAGTTTAAAATAATTTTGAGATGGTTAAATTTTTAATTTTTAAATTTTAATTTTAAAAAAAGAAGAAGAAGAATTGACATCTCATCTCATGTATTATTCCTTTGATAGTACATATTACGCCTTACTTATAAAATCTGAATAAACAGTCTGCACGTGAAACTATCCCAAGCTTTGCTTGTAGTACAAAGCATCTTACGAACTAATGCATTTCTTCAAAAACAAGTTCAGTTAAATGAAATAATAATCCTGACATCGTTCTCTGCACCTTTATTCTCAACTCATGATCTCCAAATCCAACTACAGAACACAGATCTAACCACTGCAATTAGATTTTATCTTCAACTACCAGGAAACAAATTACCTGCCTGCCATTGTTCAATCTAATAATCATGATCATACATAGAGTTTCTGGCAGCCATTAGAGCAGCTCCGATCCCAGACCCATCTTTGGTATGCTCTATGACTATGTTCTTGGAAATTTCTGAACCTAGAAGCTCTTTAACAGCTTCTTGCATGTATGTTCTGTATTGAGGGTAATGCTCGTATAGTCCACCATCCATAGCAACAACTGTTCTTTTCCCAAAGATCAGACCTTTTGAATCTTCCTCCATTTTCTGCAAAATCCCAACAATGCCTGCACCAGCTAAGCGTCCACCTCTCTTCACAATGATGTCACAAACGTCCACAACTGTCTTCCTTGCACTAAAGGTGGATTCCACCTGAACAGAGATTTGGATTTGAGAAAGTTTTGAGTCGGATTGAACATTTAGTATCTCATTGCAGAAGAAGGTGAAAATTACCCCGGAAACTTTGAATAAAATTGATCCTACAACTTGAAGATCATCAGAGCAATCCTGCTGCATTGCACATAGGTCCGGAGTCCTGTAATATTACCAGAAATAGTTCGAGACTGGCGGATTGATCTAAGCAACAAGCATTCAAATTTTAAACATTACAGGAAACCATTTTAGGGGAAGTACACGGTGATCAAATTTGAAAGAGGTGTCATATCTGATTCCATTTGCGTTATTCTAATATCGTCAATATCGGCACTGGGTGGCCTTCCCACTACTTATCAAACTCAGGATTGAGTGAGAGTAAGTAGCCATTTCAAATGACAGATTTATATTTGAAGCAACAGATATTTGATGGAGAAAATACAGGATGAATTCTATAGAATATGGAAAAAACCAAAGTGAGAGCTGCAATAAGAAAAGGCTAGGAAGCCAACTAGAAATGAAGTTGGTCATTTCAGAATCAGTAGTTATGTTAGGACTTGAGAAAAACTTACCTAAGTGTAAAAGGCATGGATAGCTTTTCTGGGAAGTGTTCTCCAAATAAAGCACTTTCTTCAGCCATATTATGCAGGACTCGTCGTGCAATTTCACCAAGATACATTCCGGAGATTGTCTTCTCAAATATCTGTTCATCAAACCAAATCATCATTTATTTTGCAGCACTAGTACAATAATTATGGACGAACAAAAGCAGTAAAAATCAAATGTTACCTGCTCACCAGGATTGATACTTGCAGCATCCATATCTCTATCAAACACTGTCAAAGGAATACCTTGAGAAAATGCTCCCCATTCTGTATTGATTATCTGAAACAGAAGAACTCACACATATTAAGTATTCAAATGAAGATCAGATGAGGACAGAAAACCAGCATTCTTACACACCGTATTTCCAGAAAGTGAATTCGATCCCGTTAGTTTTTGAATAACATCCATTCGCTCTACATAGCAAGCATTCGTTCCGGTGCCCAAAATGACAGCAACCATAACATCATTGTCCCAGTATCTTGCACCAGCTAACGTTGCCACAGTATCATTAACCTAATTCACATCAATTTGTACAACTTGTCAACTTTATAACCAGACATTCTATGTAGGAGATGGACAAGCATAGTGCATACCAAAGCAGACACTCGCATATCCAATCCTTGTCTCTCCATAGCTTCATTCAGACAAGCAACAACATCTTGTCCTGCCTGAAAAGAAAAAGTAGGAATTTTCCAATCACTCTGCCTGAATGAATTTAGATTCTTGGCTCATCTTTTTGTCCGGTGTTTCTATGTTTCAAAGCTTCCTTAGCTCTTTCTCCTCCTCATTTTTGGTACCAATTAGAAAATTGATTCATGAAGTCTTAGGACTTGAATGTAACTAAAAATTGAAGGTTGCAGAAGTATACAAACCGTCCCAGAGACAGCAAAACCTTTGGTCCACTTGATTAGGATGCCAGAATCAATGGAAGTTTGTCTGACAGGAAAAGAAAATGTGAATCCAATCTCCCTTTTCCTTCCATGTGGCAAATGAAACATCCCACCCTCATTCTGAGAAAACTTTGCCAATCCAGATGCAATAAAATCAAAAAGTTCCTACAAAAACACAAAACTCTAAAAAGGGTCAACAAATACAGTGTAAAACATCAAGAACAGTGAAAGATCATTGCCAAAATCCATACACAGACCTCAGAAGTACCAAACATGAGCTCCTGAGGAATAGACACTTGATCAAATTCAGTAGCCACAACTCGATCTTCCTTCCCACCTAATTGTACTCTCAGAACCCGGAAGTTTGTGCCACCAAGATCCAATGCATAAAACAATCCTTTCTCGTTCCTAACAAATCAAAACATGTCTGAAAAAACTGACACCGAACATTACAAGATCCTCTTAAGCCACAAAATAACCAGAAATTTAGGTATCAACAGCTACAGAAACTTCGTGACCAGAAAGAAAAACACATGAACGAGTCTGGAAACTAATAACTCAGCATTGATATACCCAGTAGGCAAGCTGTCAACATAACTGAGTATCATCTTGAGCTCGCCACCGCCATCTGCGGCCAACCCAGATCGCATATCGGCGGTCATGGCGTCGGCGACGTGACGCAGAACCGGCAAAGGCGTTGCACACTCCGCTTGCAACTTGGTCAATATGAACCCAACGGAAACAACGTTGGATCGGACTGCCATTCTCACTTGCCGCGTGCTCCTGCCAGATCGCGAGAGAGAGATCGGCCCGACGGTCGGTATTGTGGTGGTGGTCGCTATTGGCATCGTCGGTAGACGCTGAGATCGAGGAAAGTAAAGAAAGAGAGTGAAAGAAACTTGTGAGGCCCAGACGAAGACAAGAAGTTAGAGAACATGTTGAACAGTTATGACAGTTGTTTACGACCTTAATTGCTAGGGGAAGGTTTCTAACAGTTAGGTTACTAAGTGTGTGTATATATATATATAAATAACAACACAAGGACAGTGTAATTATTGACAGTTAAGTTCGTTTAACTAACTTCCTAACTGTTATACGATTTTTGGAGTTTGGTTTCAAGTGAATTAGTTAACTTTGATAATTACTCTTTGGATACAAACTATATAATTTTTAAGTGTATGCAATTTATTTATAAATTACCTATTCAAATAAAGTGTATTTTTATTCTCATGACAATTTTATTTCGAAGTTTGTTGAGTAGGTTAGTTACATGGGACGGGATCCTCTGTCTATTTTATTCTGTCCCTATTTTGTCTCATAAATTTCAGTCATCTATTTATGCAGGATTTACATAAATATATGGTTAAGATTCATGGAACAGGATAGAGATAAAATAAAATGGACAGAAAATCCTAGCGCTAGTTATGTTGCAACTCAAACTTTCAACTAATCTAGACCCAATTAGGCCTAGGTTTAGGTTGAATGCCTCAAGTTCAATCAAACTTTAAATTAAACTTGAGTTTTGAATGAAAATTTCGAACTGAACTTAGACTTGGGAAAAATGATTTGAGATCAAGTAGGTCATATCGTTTCAAATCAATGTTCAGAATTTCGTACCGTACCGGCCCGTACCGGCCGGTACGTACCGTTCCGGCCAGGTTCCGGTACCGGTACGGGTTCAATGGTACCGGGGTCAAATACCGGTCGGTACCGGCCAATTTCGTCCGTACCGGCCGGTACCGGCCGGTATTCAAAATACCGGTCAAATACCGGAAATTTTAAAAAATTAGGGGACTTTTTTGCAAAATTTTCCTCCCCATTTTTTTCAAAGTTTTTAAAATAATGTATCAATATGGACTATTTTGCAATTTTTAAAAAGTTTAGGGACTATTTTATAATATCCCGAAACGGTATCGGTACCGACCGGTACTGGTACAGTTCCGTTCCAGAGCCCAATCCGGTACCAAGTCCGGTACGGTATTCAGAACATTGATAAAAATTGGACAGAGGATCTTGGTTGCAACTTGCAGATGATAACAAGTAGCCTTTATGCCTCTCTGAACCAAATGCTTAATTGGTTATTTACAGGGTATTTCTCTTGCATAATCCTAATTACAGGGCACTTCTTATCAAATAATGAATCGGAGCAACCAAATGTAAGAAACAAAGCATATGTGAACATAAAGAAAAGGAGGCTGATATCTTATACTAGACTGGGCTTTATCACCATCATCAAACACAAATTCTGATCCTTTTAAGTTTTACACGCTAGCTAGAACAATATATTCATATGAAAAGATAAGTCCAGAATCAAAGTCTGTATTAACAATTCATCTTCCACGAAGTCTGCCACTAGGAATAGGTGGGAGATTAGATAGTCTCACCATATTATTTTCTTGAACATCGCACGAATTCTTGCATGAAAATGAAAGCTTGCCCTTCTTTGCTGTAGACGCAACAGTTCTAGTTTTGTTTTCGCCAGTCAACTTACGGCTTTTCACGTTCTTGGTGCATTCCTTGTAAGCAGCAAAGAAAGGATCCTCCTGCCACCATTTAAACCCTTTCAACGACGAGCTTCTGCAAGGAGCTTGTGGTTTTGGACATGGAGGAAGTGGGATTCGCTTCTCTTCTTCTGACGAAACTTGAGGAAATGATTCAAACGCACGACGGGAAGACAGTGACTTTGGTAGCCCTGGCGATGATATTACTCCAACGCCGTGTAAATCTACATCAATAGGGACAGGGTGGATCATCGTGAGCTTGGAAACACCAGGTGAATCCTCCCACGAGAAGGGTATGCTTCCATGAGAGTTAACCTTTCTGTGGCTCATAACTTGTAAGAACTGGCGATCAATATGTTGAGCTGTGTACATATACGAGCCAGGTACTGCATATGGCGTTCTTAAATAAAGGCTGTTATAAGGCTAGTTTCATGCACTCGACGTTCTCTAACCGCAAAGAAACCAAAAGGATAAGCAAGTGTAACGTGAAAGAGAAGCCAGAAATTAACTTCCTAAACCAGTTCAATGAGGTAGGATGATGATGAAGAAGAGAGAAAAAGGATGATTAGGTTATTGTGAGTGTACGGTCTTTAATGCGATTGGTATGACTTCCTCGGTACATGATTGTTAAGTGCACAGTGCGCTGGATGTGATGTGATTAATTAAATGACAATTAAGGAGATGACGGGAGTATATTATATATCTTTTTCTATAAATTTAAATTAATATCTTTGGTCGGTCTTACTGTTCACACACTAGAATGACCATCACAATAAAAATTCCTTCTTTTCTCCCCATCTTTGTCAGGAATTGAGTTAATGGTCCTGGATTTAATTTTCAATTACTTAATACTCAAAAGGGACGTTTTGTCTATTAAAAATGACACGACATTGATAAGCAAACGCATTTTCTGAGTTTAAATGTGAAATTGATCTTATCCTAAGTTCTGTTTAGATAGGCTTATTTTATTAATAGAGTTTTTATTAGAAGAACTTTTCTAAGAAGTCAGTTAACTGTTTAGCTTTTATTTATGAAAAGGCCTTTTTTTTTAAGAACTTCATACAATAAACTGTTTGACAACATAAAAATATAAAGTACTTTTAATTTTAACTATATTTTATTTTATAATAAAAATTATTTATACATATAAAAATTATTTAAAATATATTAAACAATTTGCAAAGCATAACATATTAATTATTATATAATTTTAAATCATATAAAACATAAATAAAAATTTATCTAACCAAATCTTTTATATAGATTATAATATAAGTAAAATTAATATAAAAATAAATATTAAAACATATAAAAAGTCAAATAATATTATATAAATCTCAAAATAAACGTGAAGATGTG
>JANIPN010000006.1:1385819-1412864 GCA_027478595.1 Erythroxylum anguifugum
TGAGAAGAACAGAAGTTAGAAGAAAAATACCCAAATGAAAACCCTAGAAATCGCAGAGAACCAGGAACGAGGGTCAAGCCTCAAGCGTGTTGTCGTGTTGATTTGAGAATTGAGAGAACAGAGAAGAACAAGAAGTTAGAGACTTAGATTAATTGGAGAACACGACAAGAACGTGTTCTTCTTAACGCATGAACACGAGTACACGACAAATGAAACAGAGAAGAACGCCTGAAGACGACAAGAGTAGAGAACAGAGAAGAACTCCTTAGTCCTTACCGTGAGCTGCCGACTGGGGACTACCGACGGCGTGTGGTGCGGACTGGGGAGTGGGGACTGCCGAGCCGAGTGCTGCCGACTGAGCGATAGTGTGTCTGTGTGTGTTAGAGTGCTGAGTGCGGTTTGATTTTGGAGAGAAATGAAATGTAAGTGTTTGTTAATACCTAATTCGGGTTAAGGGAGAGAAGAGTTAATGGAAGGATATTTAGGGTAATCGGGCCAGCCTGATTTTTTTTGGAGTAACCCAGACCGGCCCGAACAAAATTCAGGTAATAAACGGGCCGGCTCGATTTACCCAAATTTTCATATTTCCTTACCCGAATTTGTTCGGGCCGGGCCGGGTAATCAGGCCGGCCCGAATAATGCTCACCCCTACTAATCATCACCTTGAGGTAAATATGTTTTCTTTTAGTTTAGAGCTGCTAGTCTGTCAAATTATTTATTTAAAACACATACTTGATTGATTAAGATGGTGAATCACTTGACAAACTAGATTTGACCAAAGTGTTTGAAAGTCCATTTTTGCCTGAGTCTTCTAATTTTGGAAAGCTTTTAACCTTATTGAACAGAATGAACTAATCAGTCTCATTATTAATCATACACAGAAAGAGGAAGGTGGAAGAATGAACGAAGAGGTTACTAATCCGGACAAAACATAACAGAAGCAATCACCTTCTACCATCTACTAGGTACCAGATAGCACTGGGACAAATAAAAACCTGGTCCGAACGTTATGTGTACTTGGGTACAAAAAGCGTGAAACAATGGAGGGTGATGGAAGTTAATTTGTACCTGTTGGTTGCCTCGTTTGGTGATGGAAGTTAATTACAGAAAAGGGCAGATAGTAAGAGATGAAGACAGTGAGCAGACGACACAACCCAAAATATCCACACAATAATCCCTAATATACACCATCAGCCGACACAAACCAGAAACCACAAATCAAAAATTAATCGAAAGGCAAGTTTTGTTCACCTGTGATGGGTTTGCAAAAACAACTGGGCAGAAGATTCCCTTGAGAAGATGGGTGGGTCCCTTGAGAAGTCGGTTGTCACTTTTTCCCTTGTGAAGATGGGTTTGCAAAATAACCTGAAGAATCAGATCTTAATATTGAGGTTACTCGGAAAAGCAAAAGATGAAAGTTGAACAAGGAAGAGAAAGCTGAACACAAAAGACGAAAGTGACTGTTTGCGATATAAACGTAAACATCGGATAAAACTTTTACCCCAAAAAGCTAAAACGAGGGACTTTTTGAAAAGCTATAAATTTAAACTTCTCAAAAAATTATATTTAACTGCTAAAAATATTTTATTTATTTTAAAATTATTTATTTATTTTACAATTAAACACTCATTCTCTCTTTAAAAGTTTTTACGGTAAAAAAAGTGTTTATTCGCTCTTTAAAATCTCATCCAAACAGACACTTGCTAAAAAACAATACTACAATCGTTAGATATAAAGAAACAATGAACAAACAAAGCGAACCCGAAACTCATCAAGAAACCTAGATCGATTCGCTACATTTGCATATAAGGAATCAAAAATTTGTCACACAAGCGACGTCCAACAATTTTTGAAGCTTCGCTTCATCTCCAAACACTTTATCAAAACTATAGCCACTGAAAAACCGGTACAAGACAGTAAATGATGAACTGAAGAAGAGCATCCATAAAATCTCGTATACGTACTTAACCAACCACAAGTAATTCAAAAACACTAAACAAAAACCTAAGAACCAAAAAAAAAAAGAAAAACCGCTTCGAAACAATTTCAGCGAATAAATAAACTTCTACTACAAACAATCGCTTACTAGAAACACTCGGAAGAGCACCGAAATGTTTCTCAGTACTACTAAGCGAAGCCATTACATAGGAAGATAAAAGAAAGAGAAATCGATACCTGTAGATGTTATTAATACGCTGATCAGCAACTGAAGAAGTTAACACGGTATAGACGATGAACGAAAGGTAACAGAGAGCGCAAAACAACGCTGATAGATCAATGAGTAGCGAAGAAAGTCGGATAGATCTCAGGTGTAAGCGGCGCCTCCTAGTTGTGGCAGCGAAACGTTGCGATTTCGGCCTCCAGATACAGAGTGAGGTTGCCTCTTTTTCAAATTTTACTCTTCTACCCTTGGTTCCCTCTCTAACCCTGCTTCGAATTTGGGTTAAATAGGAGTTACAACTCCGTTATTAACAAGGATGCTCTTCAGTATTACGAATGCACGAGAATGGTGTGGACCTTATGGCTTTATCACCATTCGTTTCGGGACACGAGGCTCTTGGAGTCCGGAAATGTTGTCCTTCACAGGTGTAAAGTGATCTGCTTCTAGGTTAGCATTTCCCAACAAATTTTAACACGTGTTAAAGATTAATAAAATATAAGAGAAATGTAATATAAAAAAAATGTTAGACAATTATATAAAGAAATTAGGTATTTTTTAATCATTTATTGCAAAGTTAATATAAATAATAATCATCAACATTTATTTAAAAATAAATTCAAATTAGTTAAATTTTAGGTGAAATAACACATCAGTTCAAGAAAAATAATTTATTTTAATAACTCTTGTTGTTAAAAACTAATCAATTTATTAATTAATCAATTAATTTTTTGTAAATTAATAAGTTTTTATAAAGAAAAATAAATCAATTAATTTTTATTTAAATTTCAAATTCTTCGATAGATAAGGACAATCTCTTTCAATTATATTTTATATTCTTTAATTTTATTTAATCTTTATCAATCTAATTCCAATTAAATATTGATCCTCTTGTCTTATCAATTTAACTTTTGATTCAATTTTTAAAAGATTGGTTCAATGATCATATCTTGACTCGATGATTTTGAAGGGATTTATAATTGACTGATTAAAAAAATCAAAATTGAATAATAGCATCAAATTGGTTAAATTAGACTTTATTTATTAATGTTGGTTTGAATTAAGAATGACATTGAATTAGTTTAGACTCGAATTAAGGGATAGTCCAAAATTTTTCGTAAGACATAGGCGCCTAAATTCAATTGTTATTTTAAAAACGATGTAATTTTATTTAAAACTTGTATTTATATTTGATATATTTAGATTGAATCAAGTTAGCCTATATAATCCAAGTTGAAAACGAATTGTGAAAATTTTGAAAGTTAAAATTTAATCAACTCAAAATCGAATCCAAACAAAAATGACATTTCTAATTTAAATTGAATCTTTGGTTCACCAATTTTTGAAGAGTTAAAAGTTCATTTTGAATCTTAATATTTACAACAAATTAGATAATACACTCTAACATTTTGAAACCTTCAAATTAAATTATAACATTTTCAAAACAAATCTTAATTGGATACAAAATTTAATTGGGTTAACTATTTGTTAGTTAAATGTCATATCAATGCTCACATGCTATTATTCTTTTAATTTTAAAACTTACTAATTTTAAAAAGCCAAAAAAAATTTGGGATTTTAAAGAAAAAATATTACTCAAACCGAAATAAAATATTTACAAAGTACAATCCAAAAAATGGGAAGAAAAGGAGGCATTCTCAAATGACCTCAGCCAAATAACCATCCAAAAACAAACCCACCCTCTACACACACCAACGCCTACGCATCTCCCGCCTCAAGCTATCTTGCATTCTAGAAGCAATAAGGACCTCCCTAATCCCATTGACAATGAAATCTGCCAGTTCATACTTCGGCCTCGCTTGTTGCTTGTAGATTCGTCGATTCCTCTCCCTCCATAGATGGTAAACCACTAGTCGAAACGCTGTCCGGATAATGAGGCCATCTGGCCGTCCAGCTCGAGTTTCCCTAATTAGAAGATTCAAAACCACACTCCAATCATAGGAGGCCAGAAACAAACCAAGCATATTGACAATTCGGCTCCAAATCGCTTTAGAATAAACACATCAAAAAATAAATAATCCCGACTTTCGCCAAGTTGATTACAAAGCACACACAATGGGTCAAAGCTACCAAACCACCTGTCCTTCGTACGCAACCTATTTTTAATCGCCAACCACACAATAAACGCTGCTCTAGGACAAAGAACTTGATGCCAAACCACCTCAGCCCACCCGACCTCCTCCAGACTTCCTCTACCAATGGCATGGGCTGATTTGGTTGTAAAAACCCCTCCCTGATTAATTGACCACAACGGAACATCCAGACCCGACATGAGCACAACTCCTCCCATATAATGATCGAGGATATGACCGAAGCGACAATTTGGCCTTTGCTCCTTCCACCGAACCACCCATGCCACCGACGCTTCTTTGGGAAAACGATTCCGAAATCCAGACACATCATTTATCATCCATAGCGGGCTGAACCCATGCCAGTTATCAAACCAGAAGCTTACCCCTTCACCATTCTCAAGTTGCCAAGTAATGAGAGGGTAAATCAACTCACGGAACTGTATGAGACATTTAAACACCCAGGACAGATCACACCTCGGTTGTATTTGCCAGAAACTCTGCCCGCAGATACAATAGGTCTGCACCCATTTCACCCACAAGGCCTCTCGATCCGCAAATAACCGCCAAATACGTTTCAGCATCAACACTCGCTACATATGCACTACAGAAATTAATCCTAATCCTCCCTGCTTTTTAAGTACCACTACATCGCTCCACCTGACTTTCGCGAATTTACAAGTGCCATTTTTACCCGTCCAGAGAAAGGCTTTCAAGATTCGATCCATATCTTTAACAACAAGCTTCGGAATACAAATATGAGCCACCCAATGAATATGCATGCTGTTCAACACTGCAACAATTAAGGTGACCCTCGCAGCAAAGGAAAGAAAACGATGCTGCCAAGCATTGATGCGTTGTCTTAGTCTGTCTAACAAAGGAACAAAATCCGAATATTTAGGTTTACCCGAAGTAATCGGCACACCTAGATACCTGAACGGAAGGGATTGAATAGGCAACCCCGCCAAAATACTGAGCTGCTCACGATTTGATCGGCCGACACATAAAGGCCACTTTTATGGACATTCACGCGCATGCCCAACCACCGAGAGAAGGTGTCCATCACGTTCAACATCTGACTATTTACCTGAGAATCAGCCTGGCAAAACAAAAACACATCATCTGCATTTAGTAGATGAGACAACTGCAGCTCCCGGCAATGATGATGGTATCGAAAAAGCCCGTTACACTGTATCAATCTACTCAAAAGTCTAGACAAGCCTTCCATTGCAAGCGTGAACAGATAAGGGGACAGAGGATCTCCTTGCCGGATCCCTCTATGAATCCGAAAAGGCTTAGTTGGAATACCATTAACCAAAACACTAAAAGAAGGGGTGTGAATACACTCAGTAATCCATCTGCAAAACTGAGGCGGAAGCCCAATCGTGTCATAAGCCTTGAACAGATCTATCTTTATAGCACAACTATCAATCTTCTTTCCAGAATTATACTCCCCCAGCAATTCCTGCAACAATAATATATGATCCCCAATACTCCGCTTAGGAAGAAACGCACCTTGGGCATGATTGACAATCGCAGACAAGACAACCTTCAATCGCTCGGCCAAAAGAGATGCAATCACCTTGTGTACTGCATTGCAGCAAGAAATAGGTCTGAAGTCAGTGACTCAATCAGGCCCGTTCCTTCTTAGGAATGAGACATATATAGGTGGAATTAATTTCCTTCAGCAGTTTCCCCGAGGAGAAGAATTCTAACACCGCATCTGTGAACAATTGCCCTGTGATATCCCAAGTACGTTGAAAAAAACCAGCCGAAAAACCATTTGGGCCCGGGGCTTTAGAACTATGCAATCGAAAAAGAGCCTCCTTCACCCGAAGGGCGGTGAAAGGGGCATTAAGCATATCAGAGTGTTCCTGACTCAATGAACAATTTAGCACATCCCGAACTCCAAATCCACTACCCTAGTCCATACTGGTGCCCATAAGCTGAACATAGAACTCCCAAATCTGAGTAGAAACTGCGTCCTGTCCTATCACCATATGACCCGCATCATCTATCAGTTCCGAGATGGTGTTGATATTACGACGACCTAGAATTGCAGCATGAAAAAACTTAGTATTGGAATCGCCATCTTTTAGCCAAGTTTGCCGGGACTTTTGCTGCGCAATGGAATCAGACAGCTTTAACGCCTCCCGGTAATTATAAAGACACTCCACCTCCAGAGCTCTACTTACCATTGAGACCCAATTTCTATTTAAAAATAAAATTATATCACATCAATATTGATGTGATATTTAACAAATGAAGAGTTAACTCTATCAAAATTTTATCTTCTTAGAATATGTTATGAATATTTTGAAAATATTAGAATTTTATTTGAATGCTTCAAAATATTAAAATTCATGCTGTATTATGTTATAAATATGACCAAAAGTACATTTTAAACCTTAATGTTTATAGCAAAATACAAATTACAAATTGAACATTAAAGTTTTTAAAACATTTAGAACTAATCTTAAATAAATAGAAAATTTGATGATGTTAACTCTTGCTAGTTAAATGTTACGTTAACATATATAAATTTTTTTTAAAAAGTGGATCTTACTATTACAAGACAGGAGAGCTCACTTTTATTTAAAAAATAAAAATATTACATTAATCTTAACGTAATATTTAACTGATAAGATACCGTTAAATTTTCTATTTATTTAAAGTTTGTTATGAATATTTTGACTATTTAATTTAAAAACTTCAAAATAACAATATCTGTTATAAATGTTGAAGTTCAAACTACACATTCAGCCTTCTAAATATCGAGCTGCAAATTTTTCTTTTCACCATTTTTGAAGCATCAACTAAGTTGCGTTTCTCAACTTTACGCATTCGGGCTAACCCAAAATCTCACTCAAGATGATCCATCAAGAACAAAGACTACAACGGACCTGAAGACACAAGTCCAAAGACTCCACTTCCAGAAAAGAAAAGAAAAAGCATTAGCTAGAATGGCAGTGCCACGTAGAGCAAATGCTGATAAGAGTACACTCCCAATCCGAACTTTCTGGTGGTTGACGTGAGAAGCAACCCCACCCTCACATATCCAAATCCTCAACGATCAGAAGCGCCATTGTTTTGCACGATCAATCGTTCCATCTCCGAATTCCTCCTTTCTCGTGTCCGTGGAAGCAGAAAAATGCCAGTTTCATCTCCGGTCTCTCGTCTCCACTCGACGTTTCTATGTTGCCCTCTTAAATTTTCGTTTCCGATCACTTCTTCCTCTGTAGTCTCCGTCAAGTCTTCCCAAAACCAGCGATCTCCGACGTCTTACCCACGTATCAGAGCCATTGAACTTGATCAAAACACGGTCTTTAATCCTGTCACTTCTTTTTTACTATCTGTTGTGTTTTCGGTTGCGTTTCCAGATTCTAAAACGTGCTCTTCGAAATTCAGGTGGTTGCAATATCTGTTGGACTTGCGAGTGTTGCGATTGGGATAGGCATTCCTGTGTTCTATGAAACACAGATTGATAATGCAGTGAGTTGGTTTTTACCATTATATACTCATTGCCATTTTTACTCTTCATTGTATTTAGAACTCAGATTGTTGTTGTTGTTAATAATGTGCCGTGCGATTGTTTCAATTCACTGATTTTTCAGTCCTACTCATTCTAGCCTTGTTATTACTTGACTATTCTTAAGAGTTAACTTGGAAATGACATTTTGTTAATGGAATTGTGAACTCAAGTTGTGCTTATTGTTTGATTTTTGCAGGCAAAACGAGAAAATACTCAGCCATGCTTCCCTTGCAGTGGCTCTGGAGCTCGTAAGTAACTCTTTCAAATGTCTAACTTCATTCTTGAGATTGAAACTGCATATACTAAATGGATCATTTAATAATAATAACAATAATAAAAGGTTATTAGAAATACCTTAATTAAAATACATTATCGGCTTACAAGTCAACTATTCGGTCCGATCTTAAATTTTTAGTTCGATTTATTTTAATAATCCGTATTATTAAAAATGACTCTCAATCTTATAGTTATGGGCATTAACGAACTGTTTATTCGAAACTAGACTGCTGTACATCGACATATATCGGGAACAATAGATGCGCCCACTGACTTGCTAACTATGCAGGTTATTTTGATGTAGGAGTCACTTATTTTGATACTACACCTATTGGGTGTCACTTTACCCTCTTAAAGAATATATCGGGGGTCTGTTTCCCTAGACTCGTATAATCTATTTCGTTAGCTTTCCTTTTAATAAAAAAAAATTTATTAAGTAATCAACTAATTTTTATAAACTAATCGATTTTTTTACAATTAAACTAATTAATTTTCGATCATACTTTAAAATTTTCAAATTAACTCTATCTTTAACTAGTTTTATAATGGTCTAATACTAACCCAAGGGGTGTGGTTGAGTGGTAGGGACTTATCCATCCTTAACCAAAGGTCAGGGGTTCAGGAGTTCAATCCTTGTCTTTGGGTATGGAGCAACCTTAAATACTTGGGCCAGTTATCTCACTCTATGAGGTGCCTACAAGCTAGCGAGGGGATTAGTCACTTGATCCGCCGGTGAATACCCTAGTCTAAGACTAAAAAAATTATGGTCTAATACTCATTGAACTTTTTAAACTTTAAACTTCTAATCTTATCGGTTTAACTTTTGATCCAATTTTTAAAACGTTGGTTATAATTCACATCAAAAACAATTTAAGTACTTAATAAATAAGATTTCCCTATCTTCTAAATGGTGGAAATGGATCCAGAGAAGTGTAGGTTTTGCCTGGGAACTGGTTCAGTGACAGTGGAGCTAGGTGGAGATGAGAAAGAGGTCTCACGGTGCATCAACTGTAATGGTGTTGGATCTTTAACATGTACAACCTGTCAAGGCTCTGGGATTCAACCCCGGTATCTTGATCGCAGGTACGATCTTGATTGTCTTCATAATTCTTAGTTTACGGTTTGGAATCCTAATAATAACATCTTATTGTTTGGAAGGTCAACCCACAACCCGCAATCCTAATAATTGATAAAGCTTAAACTTATCAATGTTTTAAAAATTAGACCGAAAGTTGACTCGATAAGATAAAAATTTATGATTCAATTAGTATTAGCTATTATAAAATCAGTTAAAGATTGAATAAAATTGAAGAATTTGAAATATATTTAAAATTAAATTAAAAAATTATTAAATAAAAATTTATTGATTTATTTTAATTTATACAATTTATTAATTAGTTTTTAACAACTTTAATTTTTAAAGTAAATCGAGTAAAAAAATTAAAAATTAAATTAAAATATTAGTTAGTTTAAGATTTTACGGTTAACTTGGCTGAATCGAATTTTTTAATCACTGAAATTTACAGCTAAGCAAGTGTTTTTGTTTTGTTGAGAACAGAGAGTTCAAGGATGATGATTGAAGCTTTGAAGAAGCAGAAGCAGTGAGATTGAAGCTTGTTTGACAACTGATAGAGAGAAAGGGAGAGGAAGACACAATGTTTTTGTACAATAGCTGTTGCATAAGCAGTCAAATATTGTATATTCCCTTTGTCAAATGCTAAATTTAATACGATTTACTTCTTCTCCTTCTTCCTTTTTTTTTTAATGTTTCAGATTAAAATCGATTGCTTGGTTTTAAAACCACTTTATTTGATTTTATGGTTTAAATTTTTATAACTTTTTTGAAAATCTATAATTTAATTTTTATAGTAATATTTAGTTATCATTTAATTTTTTATCTTTTTTGTTAGTAACATTTTTTACTTAAAATATCATAAATGCCGTTTTAAAATTATAAATGGACAAAAATTAATAAATATGTTAAAAATTTTATAATAATTAAATAATACTATAGAGACTGCAATGATATTTTTTAATAAATATAAATATTAAAATGAGATAAGCTAAATTATAAGAGAGTTTAATGTATATAAATATGTGATTATATTAGAACCAATAGTAATGAAATATGTGATTATATTAGAACCAATAGTAATGAATTCACTTTGTTGTAATTAAGAATGATAATAGGTTAAATTTAACATTTAAACCTACTTTTTTAGAGATCATAATGGACCGATTCAGACCTAAACTGCTCGAAAGTTAACTTTTGTAAACAAAACTATATCGTTTTATTTAAAAGTGTTAGGTTTTAAGTAAGCTTGAGTTTGGATAACCCAAACTTGAACCCGAACCTACTTGAAAAAAGACTTTATTTTACACTTTTAATTTTTAAAAAATTGACAAGCCATGCTTATAGGTCGACTCATTATCATCCCTAATACTTTTTAAACTTTAGACTAGTATTATAAAATTAAATAAAGTTTGGATTTTTTTTACAAATTAACTTTCATAAGAATTAAAGTTAGAATTTCACTCTTATACTATTTTCCTTCTAAAAATAGTTCATGGTTATAATTGAAGCTTTACTTAAGGAATTAAATCTTAGATAAAATGAATTTAGATTCTAATACATTGGAAAATTAAAAAAAAAAGAGAAATTTAATTTCAATTTTAAGAATTCTTAAAGGAAGCTATTAAAATTTTAAATTACTAATTAAAAAATGTACTATCAACATATTAATACAAAAAAATTGAATAATCAATATAATTAAGAAGTATCATAATTTATAAAGATTAATTTGAATGAAAATAAAAATATTATTTTCTTTTTTAGAAAACATAAAAATTTCTTAATTACTTGTTTTGAATATGAAATACGAAGAATTTATTTCATATTAAAAACAAAGAAAATAATCAAACGTATTAAAATGTGACTTTTGGCAAAGCAAGAAGGAGGACAGAATCGTCATTCTACTCTCAGCTCAATTCCCTCCACTGACCACCGTCGCCGCCGCCTCTCTTTTTCTCCTCCGCCTGTTTTGCGCTCTTAAACCTCTCTCTCAGAACTCCACAGTTTGTCTCTTTCTCGTTATATTGGGTTATATATATAATGTTGTACATAATAGGTCTTGGTCTAGGCGACGAGAAGGACATAACGTTGAGAGGTCTGGAAGCTGTCAAGAAATGCGTAAGGGTTTACATGGAAGCTTACACTTCCCTTCTCTCCTTTGGACTTTCCTCTGATGGGCTTTCCACTCTGGTACTGAGAAACCAAAATGAAGAGGTTTTGCTTTAATTGTCTTGTTATGTGTGTGTGTGTGTGTGGTGAAGTAAAAGGTTTTTGTTTTTCTTTTGTTTTCGCAGGAAAGTTTTTACGGCAAACCCATTATAATAGCTGATAGAGAGATGGTTGAGGAGAAAGCCGACCAGATTTTATCGGAAGCTAGATACTCCGATGTTGCTTTCCTTGTTGTCGGTGATCCGTTTGGGTACTGTCTTGTTCCTTTATCAATTCTGGGTTTTCGTGTACATTCAAAGCATGCTCTTATATTGGGCTTATTCTGTGCGTTCAAATGTTGATTTTGCATTAAGAAGAATTTTGAATGG
This sequence comes from Erythroxylum anguifugum, assembly GCA_027478595.1. Classification (NCBI taxonomy): domain Eukaryota; kingdom Viridiplantae; phylum Streptophyta; class Magnoliopsida; order Malpighiales; family Erythroxylaceae; genus Erythroxylum; species Erythroxylum anguifugum. The sequence continues at coordinate 1,397,485 of JANIPN010000006.1, forward strand.
TTAATAGTTGATCATGGTTTTAAATTGCTGTTGAATTGCTGTTGCGGTCCGAAATGTTCCTGCGATTCACAATTTTTGTTCGTATCGTTCATAATTGCTGCAATCGCCTGAACAAACAACCCGCATTCTGCAATTTAAGACCTTGTAATTAATAGTTATGTAGTTATGTCTCCGAATTGTGACTGTTAAATTTCTAGTTTTTTCACTTGTTTTGGTTGCTGCTCTGCTTGTACTGGTGGTAGACTTGTATATAGTGTTTATATGTACAACTTACTGTGAAGTGCAGAGCTACAACACACACTGATCTTGTCGTTCGAGCAAAGCAATTAGGGGTTGATGTCAAAGTGATTCACAATGCATCAGTTATGAATGCAATTGGGATATGTGGGTTGCAGTTATACCGATATGGAGAGACGGTTTCAATTCCTTTCTTCACGGATAATTGGAGGCCTGATAGCTTCTATGAGAAAATTCAAAGAAGCCGTGCAGTCGGATTGCATACACTTTGTTTATTAGGTGGGGAGCAATTGAGGTTTTTGTTCTGATATTTTAAAAGTTGCTGTTTTGAGTGATCTCTGTTTTCATCTTGCTATTGCTTACTTTCAATTGCAGATATACGGGTGAAGGAACCTTCGTGGGAATCCTTGTCAAGGTTCGTATTCACAGAATTTGCCATGCTTCAAAGCCGTATTCAGTTGAATTTTTCTGTGGTTCTGTTACTTAATTTGTTAAAGGTTTCTATTTTTCCACCCTGATTATTTTTCTGCATCTGTTACTTGAATTTTTAGAGGAAAGAAAAAGTATGAACCACCCAGATACATGACAATAAGCACAGCAATCGAACAGCTCCTGGAGGTCGAGCAAGGGCGAGGAGGTTCCGGTGAGGCAAATATGAACATGAACTTATTCTCCTATGAAACTTGTCAAGTTTACTTTTGTTAGCTTAAGGTTCCCATGGATTGAACTGTGGTAATGCTGTTATTTCTGTCTTTACGCAAACTTGTGGAGTGCAATCTGAGCCAAAACTTTATACTAACTACAACATTCAAATTCATCAAATCATCTTCTCTTGTAGTGTACGGTGAAAACACTGAATGTGTCGGGTTTGCTCGGCTTGGAAGTGAGGATCAGACGATAGTTGCTGGGACAATGAAGCAACTACTGAATGTTGACTTTGGAGCACCCTTGCATTGCCTTGTAATAACAGGCAATACCCATCCACTAGAAGAAGAAATGCTGGATTTTTACAGAGTTAAAGCCGAGACCGTAAACAGGAACGATCATGGGAATGCGTGATATTTTGGTCGGCGGAGGGTCTTGGTTTGCTTGCTTGGAACTGGATTGCCCAGTTGGAATTCGTCATATTGTTCCCAATTTTCAGGCATTTGTCGTGGAACTTAGTTATTTTTGGTTGGTTTCTGTTTTTGAAAAAACCTCACAAGTACACCTCTTGGTTGGTAGTTTTTTTTTTTTTGGTGTGTACCCCTGCAACATGAAAAGAAAATTTTCGACCATTCATATAACTGCATAGGCTTGGAACTTGTACATATCCGCTACAAAACCTGTTGTTCATCAATAATGTAGAAGCATAAGATCAAACATCCCCCCTTAAAAACTTACCTAAGCTAAACTCAGCTTCATCACTAACAATGTACATTTCTAGTAAAACTGTCATGAGAAGACAGAAATGGAAAATGAACATCACAACATAGTGGTGGGTTTACCACATTTACTCTGCAACCAAGTTAGTCGAAGGTTGTTCCCTTTCAGAGAGAGAAATGTCTCCCGTAAGCTGGGTTCCGTGAAGAGGTCTAAAGCTGAAAAATATACTTGTTCTTCAATACCTTCAATCTGATCCAGTGCTTTAATGCAGTTGGTTATGGTGAACTTTTCGCTACTCTTGATCTTCGATTCAGCCCTCCACCTTGAAGCTGCTATTATTTCTTGCAAAGCTTCCGCGATTGCTTGATTGGTTTCTTGATCCCTTCTGCCCTTCTCTGAAGCCAAGCTATTGTCAGGTGGCTGTTTCCTTTTTCTCTCAACTTTGTTCTTAACAACCCTGTCTGTCAGGGCATTGTTCACATTTGCTAATTTTGATGGAGCAGTGTTTCCAGGAACGGTTCCTCCTGGATAAGAAGCAAAAACTGTGGCATCATTTCGAACCGATTTGTCAAGCCCTTCGAAATGACTTGATTGAGCATACTTCCCATGAACAGAAGTATCCATGAATATGGTGCATAGTTGTTCATATATTGTACCATCCTTAACTTTAACCATATCAGGCCTGGATTGTCCCTGCAAGTGGTAGCTAACAGGATTTAAAAACACACCCGTCAAGAAACGTAGCTTCAAGGAAAAAGAAACATACCGGTATGTCATCCCACAGGTCAAACCCGATACAACAAGGATCTTCGACAGGAAAATCAGCTTGAACAAATGAAGACTTCATATTACAAAACCGAGTTCGCAGAACATCAAGGTGCTTCCTCAGTTGATTGTTATTGAAATTTAAATCTGTCCGTCGATTGAATTCATCACGAATGTGATTCCAGGTTTTCTTGTCAAACACGTTGTTCGGTCTGTTTCCTAACTTAATCTGCTCTACAACCAAGTCTGCAAATATCTTATCGAGGGGTGCTGTCCACCTCGTTCGTGACCGTTCTTGCTTAGGCTGATTACCATTCTCACTATCCATCTACAAGTATAAAACATTTTCAAAATTTTACATCAGTAACATGGTAGCCATCAACAAGACATAATTAAACCTTTCATTTCACTATACAAAGACAGAATGAAGCAGAAAATCTGAAGATGAACAGCATTATCTTCCTCGCGTAATAACTAATAAATCAGAAATAGCTGACTAATAATTCGTAATGCACAAAATAAAAGATCATGGACCTTGTGATCAACACTCATATGGCAATCCACAAAAACCAGCATAAAATTTCTAGATTCAAAAGACAACTCTTTCCCCATCATCTCCTGAACTACAATTAACAAACAATTGCATTTGGTGTTTCAATCCTTCCAAACAAACAAGAAGCAAACACGTACCCAAATTTTGGGTTATTACAGAGAAAAAAATTAACGGGAAACAACTGAAGAAGAACTGGTTTCACGAATTTTGATATGCAAGTTGTACGAACAATCACAGAAGGCCACTATATACAAAGAGGCATATTAACAAAAAGAGAAGGGAAAGGCAAAAATAAAATCCCCAAATGGGGTTGTCCGTTTCTGTTGAAAAGCTTTACCTGATCGTAAAGGTGGCGGGAAAATAAACCGCGGCGAGAAGGTGGTCTCTGTGCCTCCGACTCCGAGTCCCGTGTACACGACAGAGAGGAGAGAGGTTAACTGAACGACAATTTTTGTATCAGGGGGTGTTACTCTGACGTAACGGGCGTTCGTGGAGTTAAGGAGGGTTGTAACTTGGCGAGAGCTGATTGGCTATTGACTTGCAACTTTCAACTGCCCTCGTGTCTACTGCTGTTGCGATTTTTACGCACAAACGTGAGAAAGATTTCCGCAAGCTCCGACGTCGCACCGTAATTGCTTTTTAGGCCCACGCAAAGCAGATGAAGTCAGTTCAAATGAATTATAATAATCTCCAAACTTAGGATGATAATGACCTAATCGTTGCTGCTGATTTCTGGGCCTGGCTTGAGATCCAAATGTGCTCGAAGTCTCCGGCTCACCCTTAGAGCTATTTTTTTAATAAAAATGTAAAAATAAAGTTGTTTTGTTTATATATGACAAGCTTAAGCCCGAGACTAACCCTATTTTTTTTGGGTTTATATTAGTAGATTTTTTTTTGAATATTTTTATAAGAACTTTTAAAAAAAAAAAAGTTAACTGTTTGGTTGTCATTTAAAAAGAACTTTTCAAAAAGAGCTTCATTAAGTAGACTGTTTGGCAACATAAAGCTTAAAAACTCTTTTAATTTAAACTATATTTTATTTTGTAATAAAAATTATTTATGCGTATAATTATTATTTAAAGTATATTAAATAATATACAAAGCACAATATATTAATTATTATATAATTTTAAATCATATAAAACATAAATAAAAATATATCTAGCTAAATCTTTTATATGGATTGTAAAATAAGTAAAACTAATATCAAAAATAAATATTAAAACATATAGAAAAAGTTTAATAATATTATATAAATCTCAGAATAAATATTATAGCTGAGTAAATAGTTAAATATATAATAAAACAATTGCGCAAGAGATTAGATAAGATAGGTTTGCAAGATAAACGTGAAGATGAGTTTATAGATATTGTGAGAATTATGTGTAAAATATAAGGATAAAAGAGACTAAAAAGTGAACTCATTAATTAATATGAAAAATCTACACTTGAGAAGCTCTAAATTTGAGCTTCTTAAAAAACAATATTTTGACCGCCAAAAAAGTTATGTCTATTAAAGAAGTATTTTGTTATTTTACAGCTAAACACTTATTTAAAAAAAAGTTTTTTGTAATAAAAAAGTATATATTAATCTCTCAAAAATGCATTCAAACATGCACTAACTCAAATCTATCTCTCACGAAATTGGAGCCTTCATGCAGTTGAAATGGACACAGCAACTGAAATTGGACCGTGGGATTCATTAAGAGCTGGGCCAGTCTAAGCAATTTGCCGGCAGTTCAAATATCGATTTGTAAAGGAAAGTCACCGTTCACGCCTTCAAAGATGAGTGGTCTTTATCCTTTACCTAGTGTTGTTGGTACCAAACGATGATGGATTTTTATGCACGTTAACATTAGCAAAGGGACGCATTGATGCATACAGCCGTCTAAAATTTGAGGTTAGAATTTTACCTCTTGTAAGGAGACCTATCTGGTTCAAGCGGAGAATGGTTTGGATGTGGATGGCTTAAAGATGTCTTTCCATAATTGAAACCTTTTTAAAATACCTCGTGGATAACAAAAAAATAAAAGGGAAGGATTGAAATTATAAATTAAGAATGTAATGATAAAATGTGAAATTAAGGAATCAATTTGATACGAACAACATATGCCCATGTCTCTATAGAGCCTGAGGAGTTTAGACGGCATTGAGCATATTATTCATCGTTTTTCGATAAAAAGACATTATACACGTCATTAAAAGTCAGCCGTCCGTTTCACTTACCTGTTGTCGTTAGCTTGTTGGCACATCTAATTGAGTCCGCGCAGATCTACGGCGGACAGGGGTCGTCTTACCACGTGATCAGTTTCTCTCCGCAGATCTCGCGAACTAATAAGAGCGAAGAGAAGATTTCATCATTTTAACACTCAACGACGTGTTGAACATAAGATTTTGTCCGAGTACTTGAAGTGTCGGTGAAGGGAAAAAGAAAAAAGAACATAAGATTAGATCCAAAGTCTTGAACTCTGGCGAGTTCTGTTCGCCGCCGATCTGCTCCAGATCCAACTCAATCACCAAACAAGCTTCTGTAGTTATATTTCCGCTACATTTCACTTGTATGTAACGGAGCTGTTCTTATTAGAACACCTAAGAGCCAGCTCGGGGACACATTTATAGTTGAGAGACTAAAACCCTTTACTGAGGTCGGATCAAAACGTCAAGATTTTGGTTTTCATTTGGCATTGAGAGTAAAGCAGTGGAGCGAAGATGGGAGAGAAATCTGGGTCTAAAGGGTGGTGTGGCTGGCTTATGGTGTTGGTGATATTGGCAGTGGTTGTTTGTGCTATTGTTTACACTGTTAAGAAGAAAGGTCATCACAAATCCGACGATCTGGGTCCTGTTCCTGGTCCACCTGGCGCCATTGAGAAGAAGTACTCTAATGCTCTTAAAGTTGCTATGCAATTCTTCGATGTTCAAAAATGTACGTACACTCACTTCTCATTTCAATCTGTTCTGTTCTCTTGATGGTTAAAATTTAATTTCTGAGATGGGGTTTTGAGAAAGTTTAGAACTTCTCCTGTAGTTTAACCTGAATACGAGATGAACATGGTTTGTTTCTGTTTCTAGTTAATTATTTAAATTTGTAGCTTTCTTGGTAGGGAAAAAATGGATTTGAACTTTATTTTGGGTTGATAATAATGAAGTTAAGGTGATATTATGCCAATGCAGCTGGGAAGTTGGTGGATAACAAAATTACTTGGAGAGGAGATTCAGGTCTTAAGGATGGAAGTGAAGCGAATTTGGATCTCTCAAAAGGGATGTATGATGCTGGAGATCATATGAAATTTGGATTCCCGATGGCTTTTACCGCTACCGTATTGTCGTGGACTATTCTCGAGTATGGAGATCAGATGGACGCTGTGAATCAGTTGAAACCTGCTCAGAACTCCCTCAAGTGGATCACTGACTTCCTTATAAACGCTCATGCTTCAGACAATGTGCTTTATGTTCAGGTATGGAGGTCGATATTGTACTATGCTATAAATTGATCAGCTGTTTTCTTTTTGCGTCAATGTGTGTATATATGCATTATCGACTTCTTTCTTTTCCCTACCAAACTTTTTACTAGTTCCATTTCTGGATTAGTTTCCACTTGTAAACAATTAGGAGCTACTGTAACTGCACCTTTCAAATTAGTCAATGTTGATAGTGAAGATCCTTAATCTTTCACTCATTTTGAAAAGGTTACCCTGAATTTGGATCATGTTGTTTAAGGAAATAGGAGAACCGAACTGATAGTTTCACTATTTTTTATAAAATAAACAAGGAATCAGAACCGCTATCTTATGTTTCATTTTAATGTGATTAGTGTGACTTAGTCATTCATGTGTAGTAGCTATATCAACAAAGTATGTCTTATTGAAGTGTGCAATTGATCTTGATTGTTGGGTAGGTCGGCAACCCTTCGGCAGACCATAAATGTTGGGACAGACCTGAAGACATGACTGAGAAAAGGCCTCTTGCTCAAGTGAATACATCTGCTCCAGGAACAGATGTTGCAGCTGAAACTGCAGCAGCTATGGCTTCTGCATCCCTAGTGTTTAAAAGTGATTCTGAATATTCAAGCACCCTTCTTCAGCATGCTAAAAAATTGTTTGCTTTCGCCGATAAATATCGAGGTTCTTATAGCGATAGCATTCCCGAAGTTCAGACTTACTATAACTCAACGGGATATGGAGACGAGCTCCTGTGGGCTGCTACCTGGCTTTATCATGCAACAGGGGATAAGTCATTCCTGCAATATGTGACTGGGCAAAATGGAGAAAACTATGCAAATTGGGGAAGTCCTACATGGTTTAGTTGGGACAATAAGCTTGCAGGAACTCAGGCATGTCTTCCTTCTGTATTTATTTCCCCAACTTGAACTTTGGCTTGTTGACTTCATTCAGATTGTCAAGATATGTCTATGCTTTTTTGTTGTATATTTTATGAGCCAGAAAAAATTAAGTCAATGGTAAAATTGGTTTCAAACCAACTCTTTTTCTTTGCAATTATTGATTAAGTTTATAGCATTAGCTCTAGTTGATGACCCTTTTTTGTGCACTATCTCCGCATGCCACAGTCATGACAGAAGTATTGCTTTTGAGTAATCCCTGTAGTGTGATCAGTGTATATTATTAATGCAGCCACATCTCTTACTGGAATGCGTTACTTCGTTATAGTTTCCAACACCAATTCCACATCTTTGCATATAGATTTAGTGCAGCGTTAGCATCAGATAAGTTATGCAAAGGGCACAGTTTACTACTCTGCATCTAAACAGAAGGGTTGGTCTTTTTTTGCTGCAGGTTTTACTATCCCGTTTGACCTTCTTTGGAAACAAAGACACTTCGAACTCTGGCCTTTTAAGATACAGGAAAACGGCCGAGGCTGTTATGTGTGGCCTCGTACCAGATTCTCCGACAGCCACTAAAAGCAGAACAGACAGTAAGATGATCCTTTCATGATACTTGACTAAGGTGGAAATGTATGATGTTCTAGTGCATAGCTTTGCCAATAACATTTCTGCCTCTATTTGTGCAAGTTAAGGGCAACCACATGTTCTGTGAGGTTATATGACACATCAATCAGCTTAATCGGTTATTAATCATTACAAATTTCGGAAATGGATGGATGTTGAATCGTTTTGACAAAAATAATCAATAGAATCTTCCAATAAGAGTATGCTAGCATTTTTGTATTACTGATTCAAACTATTTGGCACAGGTGGTCTTATATGGATCAGCCAGTGGAACTCTCTGCAGCATCCTGTTGCTTCTGCATTTTTAGCTTCTCTTTACAGTGACTATATGCTTACATCGAGGACTGCAAAGATCTCCTGCAACGGAGTTTCGTATGGACCATCGGATCTTAGGAAATTTGCTAAATCTCAGGTACTAAGGTCTAAAGGTCCTATGGCTACTTATAACCATAGATCCCATCCAAGTCTATGAATCTTGCAATATACTAAGAACAAATGACAATTCCTTTTAAACTGTTTATATTTTTTCCAGGCTGATTATATCTTGGGAGACAATCCTATGAAGATGAGCTTCCTTGTTGGCTACGGTGAGAAGTACCCCCAATATGTGCACCACAGAGGAGCTTCAATCCCAGCCGACGAAGCACCTTCCTGCAAAGACGGATGGAAATGGCTTGAATCAGATCAACCCAATCCTAATGTAGCTGTTGGAGCACTTGTTGGTGGACCGTTCCTAAACGAAACATTTGTTGATTCCCGAAACAACTCGATGCAAACAGAACCAAGCACATACAATGGTGCTGTCATTGTTGGCCTGCTATCCAGTCTGGTCACCACATCTTCTGCGGTTCAATCTTTCACTTAATCGATAATTCAGTACATAACTAAATACCCATTGCTTGTATCATATGTAGCCCACAATCCCAGTACTTAGTTCCTTAATTCAGTTTATACCTAATGAACTCCGAAGTTGGTTATCCGCACCCATCCTTTTTTCGCAGGTGTAAGAACACTCTTCCAATCTGTATGTACTTGGCTGTACTTGTATGTTTTGTTACATTCACTCGATGTGCTTGAATCTGCGTTGAATTTCAGACCAAATTCAAACCCTTATCCTTTAATACGAAGATGAAACAACGTTTTCTCGTGTCGGGTCAGTTTAGTTACAGCGTAGACCCACTAATATGGCTGGTTGTACGAGTCTCTTTGACTCCTGTATGTAAGGATGACAGTCTGCCTGAAGTCAACGCGCTCTATTTTGTTGACTTGATGTTCGGTTGAGGTTCAAGTTCAAGTTTAGAAGCTGATCCGATGGCTCGCGCGTTTCACTGTAAAACGACGATATTTTAGAAAACTTCCTTGAAAATAAGCCATTTAAACTATGTCGTTTTACAGATATGACACTATTTTGAGCAGCTTGAGAGAGGAGAATATTATGTTGTATATTACCTGGGCCTAACGTTTCATATGTCTCAAGTAAAAAGGTCTTTTTATAAGGGTCTAAAGTAGACCCTTATTTTGTTCTTTACGAGTGTAGGCTTTAGACGGATGCCCTTCTTATCCTCGCCCAGGGCCAAGTCCTTATATTGCATCACATTTTTCTAAAATGTATACAACAACAACAACAACAACGTAGTGTTTGGTTAGTTAGTACGAGAAGAAAGGAATAGGTAAAGAATGAAAAAAGATGTTTGATAATATATAATCATTGGATGAATAGCATATTTATGTCCCCTTTTGAGGTAATACTTCATACCCCAATATAACGAGGAATGGAAATTATATCCATTTTTATTTCTCATTATATTCATTATAATTCCTATTATCATTCTCCCGCATAAAACAAGTATAAGCTAAGTAAAAGTCTTACTAAAATGTAGGGCTTTAAAAAGTTTAGTTTTATCTCTAATCAGTAAAGAAGTTGTTTTCGTTATATAATAAATAAATAGTACATGTAATAACAAGTTTCATAAAAAATATCATGTAATAACAAATTTTATAAAAAAATATGTAATAATACATTTTTTAAATAATTTTATTTAAAATTTTGATAAAATGATAGGTGAAATACTTCACTTAATAATTTTATTTAAAATGTTAATAAAAATAATATAAAAATATATATTTATAATTTAATAAGATATAAGAGTTCCCAAAAAACAATAAATTATATAAAAATTAAAAATGAATTAAAATTTCTTTTTTAATTTCTTAAACGTCCACATGGATCTCCTCCCTTGGAAAGCAACATGAAACGACCCTACACAAGTTAAGGTACACCGACTTCAGAGAATAAACGGCCTTCTTTATCCGGATAAAAATTAAATAAATTATACATTTTAATGGAAATTAAATAATTTATTAAAAAGAAAAAAAGAAAAACAAAAGGCCAGATCCACATCTAACTAAAAGATCTGCCGTTTGGTGGAGCTCACATCTACAAGGTTTGTTATTGTGGTTGATGTTGCTGTGTACACTAAAATCTACGGTCATGAATCCTCCAATCACGATGATCAACGGCCAATATCTGCTCTTATGGTGTAACCAAATTGTTGCTCCATTTCCCAGTTTAGCTTGGAGGCCACACCGGAGTGCTTGGGTTCGTATTCCTGATCAAAAGAAAAACGGACGGCTCGGATCATTTGATCAGAGGATGGGTGCTGGTGTCATGATTGGGTAGGAAGGAAGATCCTAAATATGTTACCTCAAGCTTAGACATGAGTTCTTGGGCAGTTTGGGCAGACACAATAATGTGACGGGCAGCTGGGCTAACGAAGCCTTCGTCAACGGCTTTATCGATGAATAATAGAAGCGAATCGTAGTAGCCGTCCACGTTCAACAACCCTACCTGAAAATCCCAGTACTTAAATCTTGTCATTAATTAGTTAATATATTGCAAAAAAATATTTTTTAAAATTAAATATTGATTAAAATAAAAACATTTCTAATACACAAGATTCTCAGAAGAAACAGCATACTCATCCTATATCCCGATAATTAGGAACATAACTCAGGTCTTGAAATTTAAAAAAATGATAAGAGATTTAAAGGTTGTCTAGTTCTCAAACAGTTTCGTAAAAAGCCTTATTATTGAATCAAATGCAAAGATAAAAAGACTTGTTAACATCGTGGTAAGAAGAAAGCTCATCTTTATTAAGTATATGGTAGATAAATCCACAAAGAAAGAAAGAAGGATATAAGCCTTGGAAGAAATCTTCCACAAGAAAATAATAACAATTAAATTACATTTTTGGTAATGCTACGGAGTCTTACCCGTAACTAACAGAAAGGAAAATAATAATTACATTAAATAATCTATAATCATTTAATTAAAAAATTTGATAAACCCATTATTCACAAATTCTTTTTCTTTTATCTCCCTTTTTCTAAAAAAAAGTAAATAATGATTAGATTAAATATACTATAATTCTATATTTTAAAAAAATACCTTTTGTGTATATTTTAATTAATTAATTAATTAATAATTAATTTTACCTAAATTTTAATATTATACCGTTGAAAGTTAATTATCATAACATAATATAGTAAGAGATTTGTGTAGTAACTAAATAATATTATAAAAAACTAAATAACACATTCAAAAATTAAAAAATTGAAATAAAAAATAAGGATAGAGTATAATTATTCTTAATTTTCAAATTTAATTCTCTAAATTGATGGTGAATTCTGGATTACACTTAATAATTAATTTAATTAATGAAACTACTTGAATTTGAGGGTAAATTTTAACAAAGACACTCAATGCAAGTAAAGGAGAAGCTACCGGTTTGTCATGGATTCCTAGTTGAGCCCAGGTGATGACCTCCAGAAGTTCTTCCAAGGTTCCATAGCCGCCTGTTCATGGAATTTAGGGATTGGAATGATGAATAATATACTTTTCAAAATGAATCGCCAAATTGATGGGACAGTACAGTACAGTACAGTACAGTATAATAACAATTTCTTCATCATCATTATAATCACCTGGAAGAGCAATAAAAGCATCAGCCTGACGGGACATTTCTGCTTTCCTCTGATGCATTCCTGACACAGCTCTTACTTCTCCAACAGTCTCTCCTGTAATCTGTTGTTTTCCATTAAAAGATCACGAAGATCATCGTCATATTCCTGTCTCCTTAATCCATTTCCAGGGTAAGATTCTATGGAGTTATTAGATTTCGTTACGTACCTCTCTTGGCATCAGAGTCTTTGGTATCACTCTGGAAACACAAATTACACACAGAAACAGAGTTATTACAAGCTTACAACCAAAGCTGAGAAAGATAAAGAGCAGCCTAAATCGCTCGTCATCCGGATGAATGTTCTTACCCCAACACATGGCGACCACCATCATAGACAGCCTGAGAGACCAGACCCATAAGACCAATGCTACCTCCTCCATAGACCAAGTCGATGTTCCTCTCAACCTGCAATTTTTCCAATTCCAATCTTATTACCATTCGATTCAATCGTCAAAACACACCAGTCGAATGATCTCAGTTTCTGTATTAGCAGTACCAGTTGTTGTCCAAGTTGTGTAGCAGCAAGCTGGTAGCTTGGGTTCTTGCCAGGACTGCTCCCACAGAACACACAGACACGTCTGAATCTGGAATTCATCGAACCCAAACGTTGGTTCTGGTTTTCCATAATTGGAAACGCTTGAATCGAATGTGTTGTGCTTGATTTAGGAGGTGCGTATAAGATAGTTCTGAGACACAGACAGAGACAGAGACAGAGAAGTGAAAAAAGAGAATGTGTTTGTTGTGTTTAGGACACTCAGCTTTCAAGTAATTGGAGATAGGAAAGTAGTAATTGGTCCCTTTTATATCAAATCAATGCCTACGGACTCCTATAAGTCATACACATCACTCATCTTTTCTGACTATTTCTTTTTCTTTTTCTTTTTTTTAATCAAAGTGAAGTTCACATTCTAATCTTTTATAAAAACCCCTTCTTTACATCTTCTTATTAGCTTAATGTGAACTGTAATTGACTTTACACAATTCACTAAAAATCTTGCTGAAACGTAAAATTTAAAAAAATTAAGTAATATATAACCATATTCTTAACTAATAATAAGACTTTAAGGTAACTAAAAGATATAAGCAGAATATAATTAGCTATAAAATTTCCCTAAATATATGACTAAAATAATTTTTTAAACATGATTTAAGTATTACAAATGGATAAGAATTTCATATTAAACAAGTCTGAGTCTATTCAGTTATTTATAATAATGTGCAAATCTCCCATCTTAAGTTAACTTTTGAAGATAAATTAGACTTTCAGCATATTACCAAAACCCGTTTGTCTCGATGATTTGTAGCGGTACCCTATTTTGTCCCTTTGTTCAATATGCCTAGCAGATGATCAACCATACTTTAAGTTCAAGGAGATGTGCCAAGAATCTTACATCGAATAAATGCGAGTGCATTCAGTCATTTATAATAGTGTGTAAACCTCTCTTTTCAAGCTAGTGTTTAGGGGTGAGTTAGGCCTTTCAATATGAATAGTTGTTTAACGAAAATTCTTTGAAAATTTTGAATATTTAAGAAAAAATTAAAATTTGGAAATTATTTAAAATATATTTTCATGAATTAGTTTATCTGAATGTTTAATTTGTACATATTAAAAAATAATAGTTACAAATTGTATAACTTTAGTATCATAAAAAATTTATAATTGGATTTAGCATCTTAATTTTAAAAAATTAAATTATTTGATTTATTATTTATTAGATTATAATATTGATGAATGTAATTTTTTAATAATTGATAAAATTGATTGCTAATCAAATTTAATGTATTTTTATATATTTATGAGATTTTAATTTAATTTTTTAAACTTTATTTTGATTGACAAAAAAGAAATATACAATTTGTTTAATACGCTTTCTTCTCGATGGTTTTCCCGAACCAAGTAGCCAAGTACTTGGAAGAATCACAGAGCGACACGTGAACTGCACAAGAGGGCCTGTCCCCCACGTAGGATTGCGGCCCTGCGTCTGCACACGTACCCTCGAACCGATATGGCATGACCAATTCACCGTACGATCGTGTCCTATCAGGGGTCGACATTCGGGAGAGTTGGGTAGAGACTAGAGAGGGATCGGAATCTTTTTTAAGTGTTGGGACTAAGTTGGACACTTTGAGTTGAATTGAAAGGCGTATTAAGTATTGACAGCTTACAGCTGTAACGGTGGTTGCATAGGTGTTAATTCCTCCGAGGCTTGGACTTTTTTTTTTTCCGATTTACATTAAGTATTTCAGTTTAATCGAACTAATTACAAGTCTTAAGATCCTACTCCAAGAGTTTTAACGGAGATAAATCTAAAACTTCAAAATCTATGAGATTCTTACATAGTCTGCACACTTTTACGTACAAGGAGTCATCACATATTTAATTGATCGACTGCTGATTGATCAATACTACAATAGTTGCTTTTAAATGATTTTTAATTTATAAGTTAAGATGACATTATTTTAAAATTTAAACAAAACAATATTGTTTTTAAAATATAAATTAAATTATATGAGGATATTGTAAATAATAAATTGGTCTTCAACCAATTTGAAATATCGCGAAGGAACCTGCCTGGAATATTCCCTACCAAGTTGGGTTTGGCTATGCAATATTATGACCTAATTGGATTTTCAATGATAGATTTGTTATCTTGAAAAGCCATGGAATGTCCAAAGTTGAATATGAAATTTTCCGCATCAAATTCTCTATTTTATTAAATCTTATCTATATATTTATGTAAAGTCTATAAAAATGTGTGAATGAGATTTAACAGAACACGATAGAAACGCTATAACTGAATCGAGAGAGGAATTAGAAAGAAGGCATTTGTACAATACCTTTTATTAAGTATTTAATTCAAACGTTGTGGAAAGATCATACGCAACAAAAAGTCTTAAGAAACAACTTGAGTACGAGTCTTGTGTCTTTTTTTCTTTAATCCTATTATTTTGTAAAATTATTACTACTTGTTAGTCAATCCATACCTTCTTATCCAATCGATAGCTTTCCCACAAACTCATCTAAGGTGAGTTGGTAGTTGCCTCGTGTTTCGTTGCATGCCACGATATGCACCATGCGGAGCTTATCTTTTAAATTAAACAATTAATAAAATAATAGTAATTTATCTAAAATATTAAAAATAATAATTCATATTTGCAATAATAAATATGAATTAGAATAATAATAAATATAAATTATTAAATAAATTAGATAGTTACAAGTGATAATTTTATTCTTATGAAATATTATATTTCTTTTGCATATTAAAAGGGATGTAATTTTATTTATTTATTTATTTATTTTATATGTCATCATTAGATTGATTATCAACAAGACCTACCTTCTATGGCTTAAAGTAGTGCACTTATTAGCTTTGTGTCACTTTCTACCTTTAAAGTATAACCTATGTTACTCAAATCGTGTATTTTAAATCATGTTACACGAAATGGGTTTCGAGGTTCTTTGACCTATAAT
>JANIPN010000006.1:1449980-1471247 GCA_027478595.1 Erythroxylum anguifugum
TCTTTAATTGTTTGTATATATTTCTATATAAATGAAAATAAAAATAAATTATTTTTATATATAATTCACATAGAATAGAATAGAATAGAATAAAATATATTAAATATTTAATAATACTATTTTATATAATTAATAATAAATTGTATACAATTAATTATAAATTTAATAAAAAAATTTATTGATCAAAATAGAAAATATGTAGAAAAGTATTCTTTAATTGTTTGTATATATTTTTATATAAATAAATTATTTTTAATATAAATCACATAAAATAAAATAAAATATATTAAATAATTAATACTAATATTTTTATATAATTAATAATAAAATAATAATCCTCCTGCAACAATCATTTTAATATAAGGGGTATAAAAGTTATTTATTATACATTACATTCCATTATATCTATCTTTCAAACAATATTTCACTACATTACATTGTGAACGCTTCCGTTCTTCTTAAAAAACTTTTTATTATATTATATTCCATTTTATTATAAATTATTCCATTCCTTTCCATTTCATTTCATTCCATTTCTTTAATTAACATCCAACCAAACAGGGCTTAGAGTTTGGATTATTTCTTACTGGGCAATCTAGTCGGTTTCCTAAGTGGGATAGTTCGTGCCTAAACAAAACATAGACTAGGTCCTATCTCAAAGTAACTAAAAAGAGTCTTTGGCCTTATTAAGCAAAAGGTTGCACATTTAATGATTGCATGCACGCCACTTGTCTTATCGAAATTAAGACTTGCACCAAACCAACGGTTATAATCACCGCCACCGACTAGACCATCCCAAAACCTTAGCATAAGAACAGTAAAAAGTCAGAGTATACGTGACTAATGCTCTAATATTGGATAATAATTTCAATTTTTTAGTTTTAATTATATTATTTGACATTATATTTATAGAATTTCTGCGGTCTTTTTATTTATGTAAAATGGAGTTAAAAAGGAGTTTTAAGTCTGCTGCTCTCGTTATTCTATTCTAACCCTATTTCGTAATTAATATAACGTTATTTTATAATTTTTTTTTGATAATAACGTTATTTTATAATTAAAATCAATTTTCAATTTTTAGAAAAAATAAAAAGAGAGTAGGAATGTGTTACTTACTTAATTAGGAAATGAGTTCCTATTTAATAAAATGATTAACAACAGAAAAATATGTTAAAACTTACATTAATCAAACATGTCACTTTATTTTAAATTATTAATTTATAAAATAATTTATTTAAATGACATATTTTAAAAAAATATTGCATATATTTTGACAATTCATTTAATATACATTTAAAACATATCATCTCCAAATTTTCAAATTTGATCAGTTCAATATTGTTAATTTATCCAAATATTTCAAATTTAAATATTTCAATTATAAAAATATTGAACCGATCAATTTTTTTAATTTGGTTTACTGTGATAAGTTTGTTATCACAAATTAGTTGATTTTTAATTAAAATTTAACTTTATTGTAATAACAATTTCATTCTTTATTCTTATTCTAAAGTTTTTAATTTTTAATTAAATTGTATTATACACTTTTTTTATAGCAACTAAAATTTTAAATTGTTTATTTTATCAATTTAATTTTTTGGAGCAAAATTACGAGTAGATGTCGAACGAGAAGGTAAATAGATTTTGGGTTGTGGGGGTCACGTGGCAATAACATGTGTGTTTGACGCCCTAATGACAACAACCACAAGACATGAAAACCGCTTTAGTTTGTAACCCCAAGTTACGATGTCGATGATGCTGTTCCTCTTCCACCAGACGACAAGTAACAAGTTTAACACCCAATTGTTAAAATTGTGTGAAATGCCATAATTAGCCTTGAAATGCTATAATTGTATGTGATAATTAACTTTAAACTATTTTATTAAAAAAAAAATTAACTTTAAACTATCACATACAATGACATATAAAACTGTATTTGTCTCAAAGTTATTAACTTGTGTATGCTTTTAATAGTTATTGTATAATGTTACATGTTTATTCATAATTTTATTGATATTATCATTTTATGATGTAAATTAATCTTTGATTACACGATGATTTAAAATGAATCAAGCACGGTTCTTCGGTAGTTATGCTAACGACTTATTGTATATTACTAATTTTTTATGTTAAGAATAAGGTTACGTCGCATAATTTCTATTGAAATTTTATTGTTGTTGTTGTTGCATATTAGTTCAACAAGATGGTAATTTATTAAAATTAAAATTATATATTTTAGAATATGAAATTCAATATTTTCCTTAAAAAATCTATTTTGAAAAAGGAAAATTTCTTAATTTATAATAATCAACTTATCATTAGTTAATTGATATTTTAAAATTTATATATTTATTTGTATTTGTTAATGTAGATTAATTTAACTTACTAAAAAGTGTCAAAGGTTTAATCCAAATTTTTAGGTCATGAAATTTAAGTTAAATTTTGAAAATTTTATTTTAAATTGTTTATTAATTTTAATTTATTTCTTATATATATATATAAAACACACTTGTTGTTATTTTTCTTTAGGCACATTAATTTCATTATATATACACACACTTATCATTAAAAAATATAATAAAGTGGTCATTTTTATTTAGGCACATTAATTTAATTATGGACCCACGTCTATTAGTTTATAATGCCCGATTAATCAAAATTTAAACTTTTAACTTAAAAAGTTATAAGATAATTATGAGATCCAAAATTTGAGAGTAATTACAAATATTTTAAAAATTACATTGAAATTAAATCGGTAATTTAAGAAATTTTAGATTTAAAAGGTTCAATCAATATATCATTATATATTTAGTTAAATATTAAATAAAATTAAGAAAATTAAAATATAATTAAAAATATCTTTAAAATTAATTAATAAATAAAAATTAATATTGTTAAATAAAAATTAATTAATTAATTTATATTAATAAAAATTGGTTAATTTAGAAAAGTATTATGATCGGAGCAAAAGAAGAGCTAAAAAAGCTCAAGAAGAACAAAATGATCCTTACAGGGACACTAAAGTAACTTCACAAACTAAAAATGACAAAGTCTTGATTTCTTCACCACCTTATAATAGACCATGGATAGGTACATGGTAGCATGTCTGAGAGAGTGGTACTGGTCGTGAGAGTTTTTGGTGATAGCCATCTTTGGCTAGTGTTGGTGTATTCCCCCAGTTTCAACTTTCAAGTCTCCTCTCTCTTCAATTAGCTCACCCCATTAAACAAATAAAGTACAGAGCCCACCCTTGTGCTGCGTCTCTCTTTCACTCTCTCTTTCCCTTTCAACCCCTGAGAGAGAGAGGGGAGAAAAAGCTTCCTACTTTCACTTCCACCGCTATGGGGGTATTCGTGGTTGTTTTGTAGATAGGTTGTTTTTGTCTCCAACATGAACTTTGGGGTTCTGGGGTTGGATGGTTTTGTGGGTCCTGAACATATTGGAGCTTCTTCTCAGGTCTCAGCTCCTGAGACCAAAAGAAAGATTCTTGAATCTAGTTCAGCTATGCACGAGGGGTCGTCTTGTGATGAGTGGAGGAGTCTGAAGATGGTCAGGAGTGACGATGTATCTGTCCCCAAGACAATGCCATTGCACCAAGCAAGTCCTTTCTTGAGATCTAATGTTATGGTTTCTTCTGATACTCGCCAACGAGAGCACATGCTCAGCTTCTCTTCACCCAAAGCAGAAGCTACTCCTTTTCTTAGTACAAGTGGTGGGTTGATGGAGAAAAGCGCTCAAAATAACTCTGCCTTTCCCTATTATCATCAACTGACAACCGCTGCATATAGTAGAAGTTCAGGTATTATGTTAGAATGCTCTTGTGCTTTTGTCTTGATAGTTCTTGTTTTAGTCAAAGTTGGGCTGTGCGGTTTCTTTGGTATTTGATTTTGTGAAGTGGGTTTTGGAGATAGCTAAGATGGATTAGTGATGTTCATTTTGTCCTCATCTCCATCTTCTAGGTAGGCTGGGTATTTGGAAACCAAAAAAAGGGTGTCTTGTCTGAGGAAAGATTTTTTTTACTCTTTCTGCTCTTGATTTGGTAAAATCTTAAACGGTCAAACCATATCTGAAATGAAAAAGGTAAGTAAGATTAGAGAAATCATTAGGACTAACAGATAGAGCTTAGTTGTTTGAAATAAATCTATGTTTCATTTGGCTACCATAAATGTTCTAAACAAGAAAATTTGTTTTCAAATGAGCAGGTTCTGGTACTGGAAGTTTGAATGGAAGCTTGCATGGTCCCTTTTCTGGGACAAGAGGTCCTTTCAGTCCATCTCAGTGGATGGAGCTAGAACACCAGGCCTTGATCTACAAATATATGTCTGCAAATGTGCCTGTGCCCTCCAATTTACTCATCCCGCTCAAGAAGTCGCTTTACCCGTACGGTTTGTCCGGAGCTTCTGCTGGATCATTCCCTCCCAACTCATGTAAGCTTCTTTGCATTCCTTATCTCTAAGACAATAGCTAAGGCCAACATTGTATTCCCTGCAATACTTGGACAAGTAATCATAGTTCTGAATCAATCTCCGTATGTTCCTTTTTCTTTCTTTTTTGTTTTAGACGAAAAGTTTATGTCTTCATCCGTGTGTTTGGGTTTACTCATGAGTATGCTGGTTTATATATCTGACTTTTTACTGGTTACAATAGATTTCTTTATCGCTTTTATTTATTATGTAATGGGATTTTTTGTTTGTTTGGTTTGTGTTGTGTTTTCAGTTTTTTTAACGAGATTACTTTCACAAATCCATTATATGCTCACGAATCAAAAGTGCTCCTTTTAGCTTTTTAAAGTATGAGTCGTTGGAGTTGTTCTTTTGGGGTCCCCATCTTTTGGCTGATTGTTCTCCTCCTTCAATCCTCCACTTTCTTTCTTTTTTTCCCTCTATTGTTTTGCTTCTTTCTAATTTACAGTGGGATGGGGCCCTTTCCATCTGGGTTATGGTGGCAACAACAATGATCCTGAACCGGGAAGGTGCCGTCGAACAGACGGGAAGAAATGGCGGTGTTCGAGGGATGCTGTAGTGGACCAAAAGTATTGTGAAAGGCACATTAATCGTGGCCGCCATCGTTCAAGAAAGCCTGTGGAAGGCCAGACTGGCCATGCTGCCACTGTGACTACCAATTCCAAGGTGGTGCCGATGACTTCTTCCATGTCAACGTCGGTTATAACCAGTGGTGGCACCACCAACAGCCTTGCTATTGAACAGAAACAGTTTAAGAGCTTGCTACCAGCTGATGCCAACTCTTCTGCTGTCAAAAGGTGAAAAAGAACTTTGATAATTTCTTGTGATTGAGTTTCCAATTGAATGTCCTTATTTTCTAAAGTTGGGGTTTAAAAGAGTTTATACTTAAAATTCCTTCCTTTACTTTTCTATAGAGCTGACCTCTTTATTTCATCTTTTCTTTTGGAGAAAATGACCATTCCTAAGAGTTGAAACTTAGGATTCCTTCTCAAAGGTGGAACCTTTTGATCTGCCATGCTAATGATCTACTTGGAAATTGATTTTAGGCTTTATATATGTCCAAATTGGTAACTGTGATGTGCATTACTCTGTTGTTACACGACTTTTGACTTCAAAATGTTTCTCACCCATGGTTCTTGTTACTTCTAAAGTTTTGGACACTAATTAAATTGTTTTGGACACTAATTAAATTGAATTTGATTAGCAGAACACAGGATGTAAGGGGCAAAACGATTGTCTCTTCTGCCATCAAACCAAAGTCTGAGGAGTCTACTTTCACCATCCCGAAGCAAGATCAAGGAATTGATGAATCTTCTCTTTCAGAATTTGGACTTGTTTCCTCTGATTCTCTCCTTAATCCTTCTCAGGCGATTTGTTATATGAACTCCAGAAATTGTGAGTCATTTCTGAATTTCAGTGACAAAGAAACTCAAGACCAACATCCCCTTCGTCAATTCACGGATGACTGGCCCAAAAACCATGGAAGTCGCACAGTCATTAGTTGGCCTGAAGAGCTGAAATCTGATTGGACTCAACTCTCAATGTCAATCCCAATGGTCTCCACTGACTTCTCATCATTATCATCCTCACCTACCCAGGATAAGCTCGTTCTCTCACCATTAAAGCTATCTCGCGAATTTGACCCCATTGAAATGGTTTCAGGAGCGAGCGGTTTCCCGAGCGAATCAAGCCAAAAGCAAGCAAACTGGATACCTATCTCGTGGGGAACTTCAATGTGTGGACCGTTAGGGGAGGCCTTCAGCATTACATCCAGTGGCGGCAACACCAGTACTTACAAGAGTTCATCGGCCTTTAACCTCTTGAATGAAGGGTGGGATGGTAGTCAGCAGTTGGGATCTTCTCCAACTGGAGTGTTGCAGAAAGCAAACTTCGTATCACTCTCCAACAGCAGTTCAGGTGGCAGCCCCAGAGCTGAGAGCAAGAAGAACAATGATGGTATCAGCCTCTGTGATGATGTGATTAGTTCAACAGTTGTAAGTTCATCCTGCATTCCGTCTCTGTAACTTGGGATCACCTGAGCACTCATAATCCGGTGGAAGAGAACTGAAGAAGCTTTGGTGTGGCATTTATCTTGTAAATTTATGTCTGCTGCTATGTCTCATTTTAGAATGTAAGACTTGGTTGGTTTCGTTTTAACAGCTACTTGTGTTCATGCTTTTATGGAAACCTTATCCTATAGTTTGATGAATTTAAAGCAACTTCTGCTTGGGATGAAAAATAATAGAATGATGTAAATCCATATAAAGTCAAAGACTTCAGGACCTGTGGGGTGAAAAATAATAGAATGATGTAAATCCATATAAAGTCAAAGACTTCAGGACCTGTGGGGACAAGAGAGTCAATGATGAAGAGTGAAACTTCTGTACGTACGTACATACATACATATGTATATATATATATATATATCATAATGTAACTTGAATAACAGATATTGATCATTTGATTGATTCATTCGTTGCACCATCATCATATCATGTGGCAGGCTCCTCTCCACCCATTCCTGTTGGGTAGGTCGCTAACAAAGACATCTAACTAAAACTGTCCGAATGTCGCGGGTTAGGAGATAGAAATACATAGAAGTTCCCTGGGCTCGAGCAAGGAGACACTCAACCCTCGTGAACACTCCCCACAAAACTTGATTTTAAGTAGGCCTGCAGGTTCACTCTGGCCCAGCCACTGACGTCCATTTCGACCCTTAGCTTCTTGATCTGATCTTGGTTTGACGTCATGTTTTAGATTTTATTTAACCCTCTGGGTCCCTGTTCTGTTCAGATATTGTTGAAGACGGTCAGAGCCAGCCAGCCTGAATCTCTCACCTCAGTGATCATGTTAATGCAACTTATTAAGTGCATTCGAAATATTGGAAGACTATTAGAAAAAGAAAAGGATAGATGCTGTACCATCTAGTGAGACACTTGCCAAGGACAAGGTGAAATTATTGGTTGGGACTTTGGGACACCATTAGAGCTACCGTTATCGCCTGGAGATAAAGCAAAATAGTCTGAATTCAGGACAGCGCCATAGGGACCATCTTAAATTATGTGAACAGAACAAAAAAAGGTGTCCAACTAAAAAACCCTACCTTAGCTCATGCAGACATGAGGATAATCCTATGTTGTATAAGTGCTGTAATTATGAATTCTGGGATCTAAGTTTGGGTAAAACTAAACATGCAATGCAAGTTGTTTCACTCGAACAAACAGCTGTCGGTGGTCCTGCTGGATTCCGAAAGGAGCCCTTGTAAGTTCTCATTTTCCAGTTGACTTGGCGAGCAATGACAAATGACCACAAAAGTTTGATAGCAACTCTTTGGGCCCATTGACTGGAAAAAAATTGAAACATCATTTTTGGCATAGAAAATTTGATGCCCTCTTAATCGGTGTTCAATGTTAAAATGTAAAGGTGCATCCTGAATCATAGATTCAGATAGCAAGACCTCTAATACATAGAAACAAAGAGAACTTCACATCCGTTAAGACCATTTTCTTAGATGTTGATACTATAGAGCTTGAATTCTATGTTCCATGTTGAAAGGTAGATTTGTCTTAAAGAGGTTACGGATGTCACATTGGCTTAAGCGTTTGGATTCTTAATTGTACAAGAAAAAGGAAAAAAAAATATTTAGGTGAAAAGAATGAAAGAGAAATAAAACTTCCTTTCTTCTGTTTGTTTTCTTAATTTATTAAAAGAGAAAATTGAAACTTATATTGCACCAAATTTTTTTTTGAGATCTTTATGCCCTTGATTAAGGAACTTCAGCATACACAAATAAGGATACTATGATAATTTACATATGTTAGGATTCTCTTATCTTAGATTTCTCCTTCTTTCCCGCCAGTTTGAGGGAAAACATATTTGGCCCAAACTTTCCTCAATTTTCTTTCTATTATCTCACTTTCGTTTTACTTATTTTTGTCCAAACGGTAAAAACTAAGCCTTATTTGGATTGAAAGAAAGCAAGAGAAAAGAAATGAAGAGAATTGAACTTCTTATAGTTTCCACCGTTTGGACAAAAATAAGCAAAAGAAAAGTGAAAGAATGGAGAGAAAACTGAAGAAAATTTGAGCCAAATATATTTCCTCTCGAATTGGTATAAAAGGAAGAAAAATTTAAGATAAAAAACCTCAATATATGTAAATTACTATAATATCTTTTTCTGTGTATGCTGAAGTTTCACAATCAAGGGCATAAAAATCTCAAAAAAAATTTTTGTTCAATATAAATTTCAATTCACTCCTTTAATAAATTAAGAAAATAAACAAAAAAAAGGAAATCTCATTTTTCTTCTATTTTTTTCTCCTCTTTTTTCTTCAATATTTCCTTTCCTTCCCTTGTACAATTAAGAATCCAAACAAAAACAAAGGTAAAGAGAAGTTTAATTCTCCTCGTTTCTTTTCTCTCGAGGTCCTTCAATCCAGACCAAATCTAAGAACTTCTGATTACGCCCACAAAGTTACCTGGAAAGGTTTTCACTGACTAAAACCTTGTTCTAAGCTTAGATTCTTCAGACATTGTAAAAACTTCCAACAGAACAGTTACCATGATCACTTCAATGTTTCTTACAAAAGCTGCACCTTAAACAAATCACCAGAAACATAAATGGTTTTTTCAAAGAAAGCTTAATTTCAAGTTAGGACCCAAGAAATTTATTTAACGAGGAACAAGCTCGAACTCTTCATCAGTAAAGAGTTCAGATTCCTTCAATAGGTAGAACACAAAACCAAATACATATTACACAGAAAAGCTAAACATAGAAAAATAGTTTGGGGGGAGAGAGCTCAGATTCTATGGGTGTAAGAGATGAGTCTGTCATGCCTTATGGAGCATTCAGTACGAGGAATTTTCATTATTATCATCGCAAAATCCCCCCAAATAAAAATAAAGAAATAAAATCAAATTTCCATTAAAAACAAATACGAAAAACGAATGAAGGCTCAGACACGCACAAACGCAGTCATCCAAATCAGTGTTTTGTATGTCCATGAGCAAAACACGAAATCAGTTTCGAGAAATGATAATCAGTCATCACTGCCCACGTGATTCAATCATAACAAAAACAAGAGAACTGCCGTTAGATATCAAAATCAAATCGGGATTATTCAAAATCAATGGAAGTGGAAGAACAGATTGAGATATGCAACCCTCGCCACCATGTTGCGGGCGGCTTAGGCTTGCAGGATTTCCCAAAAGCTCTGTCTTTCTTCGGGGTTAGGGTTTTGTGGATTATATAGCCAGACGGGTCTTTGGTGGATTGAAACTACAGTTAAATTTGGACATTGGTTTGGGTCAATTGAAGCCCAATTTCAAACTGAACAAGTTCAAAGCCCAAACAAAACTCCTATTTCACTTTCATATAAATTGCATGAATCAACGGTAAGTGCTTTTCTTAAACTTAGCTCAAATAGTGAAGCTTCCTCTCTAATTCAAAATGGTACGTGGTCTGATTGTTTCAGAGGATTTAATTCCATTCTTCAATACTTCCCTCAAATTACACAATGGTAGAGACTGGATGATGTTATTTGGATAGCTGACCCTAAAGGAGTGTTCTGTAACCGTTCATCCTATAAACTATTCCAAGACAACAGGTATAAAGTTTCCTAGTTTGAGTTGTTATGGAAGAAATCACTTAATCCCAAAAGGTCTATAATGACATGCACTACAAGAAAATTAGTAATTAGTGATGAAAAATTACTGATGGAAACGCAACTGTAGCAAATTATCGATAGAAAATAATTTTTTGTTGGTAACATTGTCGTGAAAATTTTCATTTTGTGACGGGAAAAATATTCGTCGGTAAGCACGGAGGGAAATTATCTCAAGAAATTTTCCAACAGAATATAGCGACGGTAGAAAATTCTCGTTAGTAAAAAAGGCGGGAATACTTGGCGAAATAAAATTTTTTTAGGTTTATCGATAGAATAGTATTCTGTCGACAAAGTTTAGAAGTAAGCGTTGTCATTTCCTTCGACTTCAACGTTTTTAATAAAATGAAAACGAAGTTTTAGGTTTACCTGCAGAATAGTATTCTGTCGATAAAGTTTTAGAGGTAAACGGTGTCATTTCCTTTAGCTTCAACGTTTAAAATGAAAACGATGTCATTTTCCTACACATTTAACCTACCAGAAGACCCCCCTCCCTCTCCCCTACATTTTCGTTTTCCTTTTTCCTCTCTCCCGTTTCTCTGTTGACGATTCCTCTTCTGCTAGTCGGCGTTTGTGTGTGCCTGTCTTCTCGGACCACCGTCATTGCGTCCTTCGACGGAAGTAAGTCATTCAACCTTTGTCTCAGTGATTTTTTGTATAACTCGTGTTGGTAAATGGTATTTATGTTCAAACGTTGCACGAGCCTAGGAGTTTTTTTGGGTGTTTTTGCGTTTGTTTTGATATTTGTTTTTGCAATATTCTGAAAAACATTGAGGAAGGAAAAATACATTATTTGCTTAGGTTATTTGGAATGAATGAATCTGTTATGCATTTGAAGTGTTCGACGAAAGTTTTGAGTGGTCTCTTTAATGATTTTCTCCATGTTTTAAATGACTAAATATCCTTTGAATCATGTGTAATGTATAGAAACTAGATTAAATACGCATACAAGATTAATTAGAGAACTTGAGTTGGTTAAATTTATTAATTAGTAGAAATCGTAGTTAACTTGGTGAGTGAAATTTAATGTATTCGTGATGATAAAATTGTCATATTCTAATTATGCTAGAATTATCAATTCTTATTGGACTATGGTCTCGTATTTTATAATATGCCATGATGTTTATGCAATATTGTTAGAATTCATAATGGGCCTACAGGCCCATACGAGAAAGAATGCTAGACCACATATAAGCCCAAGTGAGGTTCCATCCTAAAACCAATTGGTGATAGGTGGAGTAGCTCCTTAGGCTTATATATTAATCTTCATTCCTCTCTTTATCCGATGTGGGACAAACTCTCACTTCATATTTCAACATATACGACTCGTACTCGCTCATATTCACAGTTGTCTCTGAATTTCTTCAAAACCGTTAGGTGATTCCTATAAAAGCTATACCTTCTTGTACATTGTCATATTATATTTCCTACGTTGTACTATACGAAACTTCCATGTAAGTGCAAGCCTGTGATATCGAACATTTCAGAAAAAGCAAAAAAACAAAAAGAAAGCTTATGATTCGGTACTGTAACTCAGTTTTTTCCTTTTAAGGTTAGAGATCAAGACCAAAATTTCTATAAAGGTGGAGATTACAATCCTAACTAGGACTTTGGACCTGAATTAGTCAAATGTTGCTTACACGACGATTTAATCCAACTATTAAATTTGAACTGAACTTATTAAATCTGGTTCAAAATAATAATTTATTATAATAATTTTAAATTATTAATTTCAATTTAATTTAATTGATTTATATTAAAATTAAAAATTAAGATAATTATTAAAATAATAATATTTAATTAATTCACCTATGATATTTTGTAGAGTTAGAAGCATTAATGGACCTACATCGGCTACAGAGTACAGAGCCTCCCGAGCTTGCAGTAAATAGAATGATGTAGCACCCGTGAATTTATCATTACTGCTGCATTTTCTATTTCACATCAATCCACTGATCCATAAACCCTACAAGTGGCTGTACATTCCAGTACATTTACATTATTCAATAGTTCTAAATTATGAGCCAAACATGTACACAAAGGGGGAAGCATGAAACTCACTTTGGAGTTTGGACGTTCAACTTTCTCCGGTACAATATTCAATTAATCGAAACAAACAAACTCTTCAGCCTTTTAAAGGTCATCTTGGACTCGAACTTTTACTGAAGTTGACCGCCAATACTCTTTATACGGTAGTTTTACTTAGGTCAATTTAAGCAAAACTTCAGTTTTTAACAATTTTTGAAGTGTTTATTTTGTATATTCGAAGAAACAATGCTACGAAAGTAATAAGAAAATAAAAGAAACAAAAGATATACGGTAAAAGCAACCTTTACGTTACTTTTTCTCAAAAAAAATACAAAAAATGCTCTTACTGAATGAGGAGAGCAAAATTCGAATGAGCTATATATAGGCACTCTAATATGGAAGCCAAGTTATATTCAGAATCTCACTTAAACTGAATTACCTCAGATTGTGTTAAAATTACGTCTATCTCTATTAGATTACATCACGTAGACCAATTGGATGATACCTCATTTAAATAGAACTCTAACTGATAAGAAAGAATCTACAAGATAACAGAAAGATAGAGTTTACATTCAAATAGGAAACTAGCATCCTTATCCTCGAAGATTTTCATTATCTTCATATGTTGAGTCCCACTACAACTCTAACTCTTAGTTGTCGCCACATCATCTCAGATCTCCCCACGATCTCTATCCGCTGATAATGCAGTGTGATTTTGCCGAAGCCCACATAGCACACTGGTCTGATTCAATGCTTCCTACAACAAGTCCGCTAGTCGTGATCCATTCATCCGAGCATGGTCAAGTTCTTAGTCATTCAAGTCCTTAGCCTGGGTCGAGTCAATCTTTGCAAGGTTCGAGACCTTACCAAAATTCGTATCAAGTCCGATATCACTCATCCATATTTACTTTAGTATTTTCGCATGCCTCCTTCATGCATGTAATCCAACTAACCTTCCACCTGAGGCGCATAGTGAAGGTCGCTGAGAAGTGCTTCCAAGTTTAAGGATCTAACACAAACCATCATCGACTGAACAAATTAAGTTATTTTCACATTTTCGTTTCATTTTAAAACAGTTCATAAGATTTTATAACAATTAATGTAGAATTTGAATCTTAATTCTTTTTTTAACAGTGCAACTCGTTTATCACTACATTAACATGCAGATTTTTATGTATAATTTATCCATACATGAAAGTAACAAATGTGGATTAGTATGTCACATGTAGATTTATTGCAAATATTCATTTATCAGCCCCTTTTCTTAGATGGGATGTCTCTTAAAAGATAGGGAAAAGACATAAGATTTTTTTTATAATATAACTTATTTTTATAAATTTTCTAAATCTTTAAAATTATTAAAAAGTTATATTTAAAATTCAATTATACGAAAGCAAACTCTTTTTCTTAAATTTCTCTTTAAAATAATTAAAATCACGTGTAACATGAATATTACATATGTATCAATCAAATATTACCGAGATGAAGATTAAACTCAATTTTTAAATGCAATCTGCATCAATTAAGACTGACCCAATTAATAACTTAAAAATAATTGTAGTAAATTATTAGTTAGATTGAATTAGGTTTCGATCAAATTCAAGAACTGAATTTGTCTATGTAGGTTATATGTCTAGTAGTGATGTGAGAGTTTCAAAGCTGGAACAAGAAAACTGAAGAATGTGCCAAAAGCCCCCCAAAAGAGGGGACAGAGGGTTATCTAAATTGGTGTTGAGGCCTTGAGGGTCGGTAGAAACAAGAAACACTCCACACTGACCTTGTTAAGTTAAGCAGCTGGCAAGAAGAGAGACTGATAAGAAGAGACAGATGAAGCTTCGATTGATAGTTAGCAACCTTTTTTTTTTTCAAAAGAAAGAAAACACTAAAAAATTACAAGATGAGTCTCGGGAAATAAATCCCGGCCTTATCCTCTAAGAAGATAGGGAGGCACCCCGTAGGTGTAGAAGCGAAAATGAAAATACCAACCCTAAAATTGCCAGCTGTAGAGGTGAGCCAGTCGTACAACGGTTACCCTCCCTGTAGATATGTCGAGATTCAAAGTGTTAAGCAATTCAAAGTGTTGGACGAGAGACTCAGAGTGTTACTATTGCAGGAATGTTCCGGTGGCTTATCTTTAGCAGAAACAAAAGGGTTTCGAGGAAAAGACTTGGAAGAGTATATGTTTGAAAGAAATGACTCAGGAAATTGGAAGGATGCTTCCTGCAACTATGATGATGTTTGTACTTCCACTGCAAAAGAATAATAAGAGTTCAAATTAATAAATATTGAATAAATTTGTAAATATTTTGTATGTTTAAAAATATGTAAATATAAAAAGATTTTAGTAATTAATAAAAAATAATTATGTTTAAAAATAAAATATTTTACATAATTTTTAGAAAATTAAGCTATTGATTAAAAATTTAAATGTTTTTAATTTTAATCATGACAAATAATTAAATTTCAATTATATTAAATTGATAAATTATTTTATAATTTTAAAAATTAACTAAAACAATATTTAACATTAACAAATATCAATACTATACCTTATGAATGCCAAAAATAATATGTGTTTCATTAGGATATTTACAACTTTGATAAAGATCATATATCTTATTATTAATTATAAAAAGTAATTTTGGGTATCCTTCTTTATTAATTAATTTAGGATTAATATATCTTAATTCTCAAAAAACCCTTTGATATATATTTTTTAAAAATAAATCTAAAGTCCAAGACAAAATAGTAAATTCATTTATGATTTAAATCCCACTAAAGTAAATCATTTGAAAATTATGGAATAGTATACCTAATTCTTACTCTTCTGATTGATAGAGAAAGAGAGAGCGAAAAGCAAGGGACCAATATGTCCCTAGGAAAGGCAACATGAGTGTGGTAGCCAATGGGTGGGTTGGGGCACCCAACATGTCCTTAAGTTGACACAAACCCCAAAAACATCACCCTTAAGTCTGTCCTTTGCCCCACTTGACCCTTCTCTGGTTCTAATAAGCTCACACCATAAATACTCACACAGGCTCAGCTCTGACCATAAATACCCACCGCAGCCCCTTTAACCTCTCCACACTCGCTATAAGCCTCTAAGATATTCACAACAAAATGGGCATCAAGAAATCAAACAAATTGCCTCAAGCAGCAGTGATCAAGCAAATCCTGATGAGGTGCTCCAGCTTAGGTAAGAAACAACAAGGTTATGACCATGAAGGCCTGCCTTTAGACGTCCCGAAAGGTCACTTTGTTGTGTACGTTGGAGAGAACAGAAGCAGATATATTGTGCCTATCTCCTTCCTCTCTACACCTGAGTTTCAGAGCTTGCTTCAACGGGCAGAAGAAGAGTTCGGGTTCGATCATGATATGGGCCTCACTATTCCTTGTGAAGAGGTGGTTTTTCAGTCTCTAACGTCCATGTTAAGATGAGCAGAGAGCTACATTTGATTAGAAGTTAAAAAAAAAGAAGAAGAAGGCGATAAAGCTGAAGAAGAAGCTGCTTCACTGCTTCTCTAGCTTGTGTTGTCTCTTTTTTTTTTTTGATATAATTTGCTTTCTGAGTTTTCCTTTTTTCACATTGACTGACAAAACCAAGAAGAACCCATGATTGTGCACTTACTAAGCTTATCTGGGTTTTCTTTAGATTTGTAAAGTTCGAATAGTGAGCATATCAGAAAATCTCTCTCACTCTGATGTGGGACTTCTTAACAGTGGAACGAAGAACTGTTTTTTCTCTCTTTATGTCCTCCTATCTCTTGCAAATCACAAGCATTGACAGGCTCTTACAAAGGTTCTGTCATGGCAGGTGCCTATTTTTTTGACCAGACAAATACTTCGTGAAAGTTTCTGAGCACCTTACTGTTGCCATTGACACTTGTGGTTCTAAGTATTCTCCTCTAAAACAATTTTCCCGAGAAAAAAAAAGTGAAGATAATCTGTCGATTTGCATTAGAAACTCAATGGAGTTAAATTAAAAAAGTAATTGGTTAGATATGAAGAATCTTCCACCTTTGAATTGTTTGATACAACATTATAAAAGTTAATAATGCTGATAGCTCAAAGTCTAAAAGTGCATGCCCATCGTCTTTTTCTAGATTGGTCAATTCTTGATAACCCTCATATTAAGCTAAAATCATGGTTGAAACTGAAGTATAATCCAAGTCATTATCATTCGAGTGTGTATTAGATACCTCTCGAGACTATTGAAACTGCATCAAGATCAGCTGATGAACACACTGACCAATCAACATCGAGCCAATGATAGAAACCCACTTGCGAAATCTCGTATGATCAGTTGATATTGGCTCAGATTGTACCAGTCCCACTTGCTGGTTTCACTTCACTGTGACCAACGACCTCGTTACAGTTACATGTCCGAATTCTTTAATCTTTAGTTAGTGATTAGAATCCACATCACCAACGCATGATCACGGACATAACAATGCATGTGAACCTCATCCCCATAAGAGCCGTACTGACCGGACATTTTAACACTCTCTTGACCAACTTGCTTGAACATCAACGACGAACACTACTCTCTATGACACTAGAAAAGATTGCAGATCTTGAACTTGCTTATATGTCGCAGTATAAACCGTCAGTTCTTAGTTTTATATTAACCAACTACTGTTTCTTTTTTCACTCCATGGACCATGTTCTTGAAGAACGTGAAATATGAGTCAGTTGCTAGGGTTTAGCTGGTCAGTTGAGTAGTTAGTGAGCACTAGGCATAGGTGAGGTGCCCATAGGTGTTGTATTGTTGTATTTATTATTTCGACTAATTTAAAAAATACTTTAGAAAATTTACTGGCGTTTTAAAATTAAAAATATTACTTTTAGTTTTTAATTTTTCAAAAAAGCATATTCTATTAAACTTCAATTAAATAATTAACTCTTAAACTCGATTTGAAATAATTAAATTCGACAAAAGTGAAGATCGTTATAATAAATTATTAATTTATTTTAGATTTAAGTAAATTAGTTTAAGTTTCAAAGTTGAATAGGAACTTTACGTCGTGCGTGTTTCTTCGTTCTTTTTTATCCGAAGTCTTAATTTAAAAAATTTGTATATATTTCTCAAACTATAAGTTAATTCTATATTCTTTATCTTTGAACTTAATTAGCCATTTCTTGATCCATATTTTTAACATTCATCGAACGGTAAATTTAAATAAGAACAAAAAATCGGCTAGTTTTTATACATTAAGAATTAATTATTGCTATCGTTATTAAGCAGGCCTGGCTTTGAGCAAGAACAAGAAAGACATCTGTTTAGGACTCATTTTTGACCTGCCTCTATTTTACCTCTTTTTGTTCTTTACGAATGTTAAGAGTGAATCCTTACAAAGAATTAAAAAAAAAATGAGAATTTTTAGTTTATCTCACGCCTATAAAATATTAAGAACGACCCTGTTATTAATTACTCGAGAGGTTTGTGATTAAAGTTTGATATAAACTTTAATTCAAATAATAAAAATAAAGTTTGACATAAAACATTAAATAAATATATAGATTCAATAAGAAGATTCAAACCATCGGCTTCTAAAACGTACTTAAAGAGCTATTAATTGACATTTTATGGTTAAAAACTATTAAAAAATTTCACTAAAATCGATGAATGTAAGGTCTCCTAGACCAAAGTTGATTTTACAAAACCTCGGATTCCTCTACGTTAAGCCACCAAAAGTCCACAAACTCATAAATCCTGTCTATTACTTTTACCATCTAAGACTCTAGCTGCTATTCCTAGCCGTAGTTTCATGCGATTCATGAACCAGTAACATGGCTAGTAACCATACATATAGCCTATTTCTACCTATACACGGCTCGAAGACAAAGGAAAACTAAAAACAGATCCTGGGAAGCTTGTTTAGCTGAATCAACCGATCAGATTATATACAAATTCAATGAACAGAGGTGGTATTCATATTAATTTCTCACACAGGACCAGAAGCTAAATCACCTGAAACGTACAGATTACATATAACCCTGGTCCCCAATTGCCTCGATCTTGCTTAACACTCTTTGGTGACTTTTACCTTATTGACAACTAGATCCATCGAGAACACTTTGCAAAGAAATACTATTCACTTGATAAGCGTGATATTTAAAAGTACTATCAACAAATGAAAGAAATGTACTATCTTATCACATCAGATTAGCATTATTCCATCCATTCAAGAGATTGTATCTTTTTGTCATTCGTTAGTAATGTTTTTGAATATCACACTTGGATCTGTTTGTCAATAAGTTGAGAAAGTGTTAGAAAATAAAAGTGGGATAAAAGATCCATATGTGATATTTGGTGAACACAACGTATCATGAAAAAAAAAAAAGCAACCCCTTAACTTGATCCATACAAGTTTTAATGGTTAATTATTAGATTAAAAATTTTGATACGAAAAATGTAAATTTTAAAAGGTTGATTATTTTTTAATTTGTTATCCCTTAATTAGACTTTAACGCCAATTTCATATCTTTTCATCATCATCATCATATTCAGTTTGAAGTCTTGCAATAAAACGGAGTCTGGAGAGGTTTGGTAATACGCATCCTTATCCCTACATAATAGAGAAGCTGTTTCTTACATACCTACATGCATATGTGACAATAAAAAAGTGATGAAAGTTAAAGAATAAATAAGTAAAAAATTATTAGG
Source organism: Erythroxylum anguifugum (assembly GCA_027478595.1). Lineage (NCBI taxonomy): Eukaryota > Viridiplantae > Streptophyta > Magnoliopsida > Malpighiales > Erythroxylaceae > Erythroxylum > Erythroxylum anguifugum. The sequence continues at coordinate 1,468,802 of JANIPN010000006.1, forward strand.
TGAGTGTCCTTTCTATAAAGAAATCGGATTATCGGTCAAGATTAGGATCTTGTGTTATTCTTTGGAGAAGAAGGGACAAATGCAGGATTGAAAGTGGAGACAAAGTTCACATGCATAATAGTGGAAAAAAAAAAGAATAGAATGGTGTTTCTCAGATTCAACTAGTAACATACGGTTGGCGATAGTTTTAGTTTTGTCTTGTTTTGTTTTCTTTCCACGTTCGTACATTCAGACAGAATAATAATCCGTAGCTGTCCTTGTTTCACCTTCACTAAAAAATAAGAATTATATAGAAGTGTTCTAATTATTCTTCAGAGTCAAAACCAAACAATTAAAGCGGTTTTTAGAGTTTTGCACAAATAAGAAAAATAAGAGAGTGAGTTGTAGAACAATTGGTTGTTAGAAAGACCGAACTCACCTTCAAAAATTAGTTTAAGAGGAGGAGGTTTGTACACTATTATAAATTCTTGAATACTCTCTTATAATTGTCCAATGTAGGGTTCCTGACATACCCCCTTAGTTCAGAGTAAGACTGGATATCTGATAGATATATTGGGTAAAGGGACATAACCGGACACTGCCCCAAACCATTGAGATAAGTTGGTTTCGATACCATGTTAAATGACCGTTTCACCACAATAGCTCAAGCTTTTGTGTGAAGCCAATTTAATTGGTTTTAACATGATATCAAAGCCTTTGTGACCAAGTGGTCGTGAGTTCAAATCCTACCACTCACATATTATTCAGCACAAGGTAAAGTGAGCATGTGCAAGTTTCAAGCCCAAAGGACTTTTACTTGAAGGGGTGTGTTAGTGAATATATAAAACCAATTAAGTTGACGTCACACAAAAGCTTAAGCTATTGTGGTGAAACGGTCATTTAACACCTGTAACGTTGTTTCTTTGTGACCACGTGATTATAGATTTAAATTACAAAAACAACCTTTCTTACGCATTGGGTGTGTTGTTTATGCACAACTAGGTGTTGGTTTAGTGACAATTATTTAAAAATATTCTTTTATCTTGTACATATTTATATGTATATGATAAAGTCTATGTGATAATTGTGCATTACAGATGAAATTATCATGAGATTATAATTATGAGATTCATATTATATTTATGTATTATCCTTAAATGTTCATAGTAATTATTTTATTAAAATTGGACATTAATAAAACGTAAAAAGACTAGCACACATTTTGTTTTTCCTTACGAAGAAAGTAGTTGATTTCATAAGCCAAAGTATAGAGATACTTAAACAAACGTGTGGATGTTTGTTAGAGAACAATTTCACTGAAAAAATTCGACATGAGAAATCCATTTGGAGCATTACTTGTACGTCTATGAAAGTAACGTTAATATAACAATTCAATTCAACTATTAAATAGAACTTAAACTAGTAAATCTCAACTCAAACTAATAATTTAAGATAATTATAATTAATTATTAATTAATTCATATCAAATTTAAGAATTAATTTGGATCGTTATTTTTTAAAAAAGTAGTTGAATTGTCATATTAGTAGCATTTGATTGATACATATGTGATATAAATGATGTGTATATCATTTATGTTTTCCTGTTTTCTTACATTTAGATTAAATAAAATTTTTCGAACTCTTTCAATTATAAAAATTAGATTAATCCGATCCTAATCTAGCATATTAAAATAAGCTTAATTAAATTTAATTTGTGATAACTCATATGATTATATCAAGCTAATATGATTTATTACGACCCTTTGTAATTAACAATAACTATTAATCAATAAAGCTTATGGAATAATTTGGATTATCCTGAGCAGAAATGATGTGATAATATCAAATCAGTCGTTGAAATGTCATTGTTGCATTATCTAACCACTAATTGATAAAGCAAAGACACCTTACATGATCAGATTAATGTCAATCAATCATGTCGGCTTAAGACTAAACTCCAGACCAAATGATCAAAACTACGTCATTTCAAAGCTTCTGGACCTATTTTCACGTAAATTAATTATAGCAGCCCACCATTGGAGTCGACCTTCTTGACAAAACTAGCATTTGTCTTTCAATTGTGCCTGCTTAGAAAAGTCATTAGCTGAGAAAAGTCATTAAAGAATCAGTCTAGTCAGTTGTTAGTTGGTTTTAAAATTTGGATCGGACTTCAAATCGAAGACCTTACGGGTCATCAATTTGACCGCTTCGACCGATTTAATTACCGGTCAAATTGGTGTGACATTATAATTACGCAATAATTATATATAATATTAGTAATATTAAAAATAGAAAATATACCAAATAATATAAATTTCTATACTTCTCTTAGATATCTGGAGAAAATGTGGGTTTTACTTTTGAAAGAATTAAAAAACACATAAAAAAGCAAAATAAAAAAATTCATTGAACCGGTGGCTAACCGGTTCCACCAGTCCCGGTTTAACCGATCAATTGACCGGTTCTT
>JANIPN010000006.1:1484325-1500326 GCA_027478595.1 Erythroxylum anguifugum
AAGGAGGTTGCCTCCCACTAATGGGCCGTCGATGTCTGGGCCTAGGACTGGGCCTGAAATGACCGACCCAACCAATATTTAATCAAAACTAAATTAAATAGAAAATTAGATAATATCTGTGTGTAGAAAAAATATATAGTTTATTACTATTTTCATTACATATCTAAAAAACAAATTTCATTCACATTTACTTAATTAAATTATATTATCAAACATACATATTAATGTGATATCAGCCCATAAGGGATGGTCGATTTGGTAGAGGGAAAATATGGGGTCAAAAAGTTCAATGTTTGAATCTCTCTATGATCGAGCATGTCGTACAGAGCTTGTTTAGTGCGAAGTACTCAATTGGCTTGATATATAGACTATTACGTTAATATGGAGGTTTACCCAGTGCGTATCCAAAAGATAGTAGCCGCGAATTTCTCCGTTTTAAAAAAAAGTGATATCTAATGGTTATTTGTAATAAAATAACTTATTTAAAATATTTTCTTGAATTATGCTAAGAACAAAATTCAAATGTGCTTTTACAATTAGGGTTAGGAAAAAAACCCAACTTAATTTAAATTTAATTGTTATTTGAGTTTTATATCCAATTAAAAATTTAAAAGAGTCAGCGGCAATTAATAAGACGATTTTGTTTTAAATTTAATTTAGGTCGGATTAAATTTTAAATTAAGAAAACAAATATATGATTTAAGCCCAACTTGACTTAATGTATTGTTATTCATATTTATAATTTAGTATTTTTAAAAAGTGGTATATTTTAAATTTTAGTTTTAAATTTTTTTAAAAATTAAATTTAGAAAGTAACAAATAGGTTAAAATATTATTTTTATCAATATTACATATCTATTAAGTATCATGAATATGTTAATTTATTAGTTACATCAGTAAGAATAATATTTTAAATTGAATTATATGCTTTTTAAAAATATTAATTATTAAATTAAAAAATTTGATATTAAATACAAATTTTAAGAGGTTAAATATTTTTAATTATATTATCTTTATTATAAAATTATTACATGTATTATAAAAAAATTAAATAAGATGAGATGGCATAGTAGAATTGGATAAAGGTGCTGAGGATCTCGTCCCGCAAAAGTATAGCTAACTTTCACAGAAACCCATACGGGTCCCTACTCCCTACTGGGGGCGCGTCTTCGATAAAGCCTATAAAATAGCGCCAGAACCTCACTAGTGGAACAGTGCAGAACAGAGGAGAGAGAGAGATAGAGTGCTTGTGAGGGAACAGAATCCAAGAGATCAGTTAAGTTAAAAAGAACAAACGGTCCCACTAACCACACGTTGCTGTGTTCTGTTCGCTTCGCTTTAGCTCTAGCCTCTGCGTTTTCACCTTGTAGGAACCAGATCGGTCCAGACCGGACTGAATCGGACCACCTCGGATAAAATATTTTCGTACAAAGAGCAGTGACTGTGTTTCAGATTACCTCCCAAGACCTCAATTATCGAAACCGGCACCGTCGGCTGATAAATCAGCGGAAGCAGCTCAGGCATAGAACAGTACAAGACCCTGCTTGGCTGTTTTTAAGTAAAGTTGATATTATGGTCAAGGTTTGATTTTTTATCACGATGGTTATCATCATCGCTTAATTATTTAATCCAGTGGATTGGCGTAGGTAGTACATGTCTTCGTCGCTTAACCAAGTGGTTGGGGGTTCGAATCCCATCCTTGGGAATGCAGCAAGCTCCTGGGCCAGCTGTAGCCCTCCCATGATAGAGATGTTCCCACAGCAAAAGGATTAGTCACTGATTCCGTCAGTGGATACCCTGGGTGCATAAAAAAAAAAAAACAACGCTCAATTACTATGCACCGCATTTTGAGACGGGCGTTCATTATTTATCTACTACACCTATAGGGTGTCACCTTATTCTTCTAGAAGATCTGTCTAAAGCGTTGGTCCGAGATATCTTTTGTAATTGTCTTTGTTGTAGTCTCTTTAACCAAAAAAATAACTATTTAGTAAAAAGGTTAATTTTTTATATGAAATACGAAAGTAAAATTTTAGTTTATTGAATTAAGCTTAATTTAAATAATTTAAATTTCAAATAAAATTTTATTTAAAAGAAGTATTGAGTTTATTGAATTTTAAATTAAGTTCAAATTTAAAATTTAAAAAATTTGAGTTTCAATTAAGGTTTTTAACTTAAATAATTATACTTAACTTGAATTTTTAAAAATTTATTTAATTCGAATTTATTTAAAACTGTTCGCATAATTAAGACATAAATGATTGTCAAACTAAGTTTATTTTTTAATTTTGAGTCATCAGTTTATTTATTTAATTAACGTATAGGGATAATTATAAATTCAATTTTATTAAAAAAAATTCAAAGGAGGAAACATCCTAAACCTAAACACTATGTCTAGATAATGCTTACAAATCTAGACTTCACAATTCGTAAAATACTTTCCATATCTCTCGAACGATCAGATTTTCTATTTCGGTTATAATTTTTTATCATATTTATTAAATCTTATTCACGCATTTATATAGACCTTACATAAATGAACGGATGAGATTTAATAAAACAAAGTTGGAACAGAGGAGTTGATTCTTTCGCTGGAACACCTGATGTCTTTGTATCACAAATGGACAATGGTCTAATGTTAAATCAGCATCCCTTCCCCATCCAAAAGATAATACTTCATTATCCTACTTTTTAATTATAAATATGCATATAATTTTATCTATAATTCATTTTAATAAAAGGATAAAAGAATTAGACTTTAAAAAAATCTCTTTTATTAAACTTCGATTAAATCCAAGCCGTTTGGACCCCTTAGAGGTTCCAACTCTTCCCTTCCTCCGCTCCGTCCTGATGAGTACAAAACATATATTATATAAATATCAGACGTAAATTAATCAAATATAACTAATATAATTCTTCAACTCAACTTTTAAATTCGACCTGAATAAATTAAATTCTACTTAAGCTAATAATTTAAGGAAATTATAATTAATTATTAGTTTGAATCAAATTTAATTATTTTGGTTTGAGTTTAAGAGTTAGGTTAAATTGTCACACGTAATATTCATACTAAATAAATTTTGTCATTATATTTTATAGAACTCTAAAAGAATGAATTTTTTAGAAAGTACTAAAAATCACAAAGAATTTCTTCGATAATATTAAAAACTAATGATTTTTTTTCCAAAATTTTCTCACCCATGCGAGAAGTTAATAACTTTTGGCCTAATACGAGAAATTCTCTTAAAATTTGAAAATTATATCTTTCCAATTTTTTATTTTAGCTCTAACGATTTTCAGTCTATTTATTCTCATTATCAAACAGTCGTTTGATTTTATTTTTAATTTTAAAATAATTTTTTTGTTAATTTTATCCTTTGATTTGGCATTTTTTGTTCTCGTAATACTTCCAATTTTTGTTTTTACTCTTTCGAGTAAATCAATTTACTCGTGCTTAGTTTAGATTCCCTTTGGTAATTGTGATTAGAACTCTATAATTGTACAAGAGCAAATAGTCTTAAATAATTAAAACAGTCCAAGGCATTGCTTTGTCTTCACTTCACTTCTTTGAAAAGCTTTAGTATACTTTTTAACTTTGTGTCACAAATGAGACAGAACCTAGACTGCTAGAGTAGTAAAAGATCCAAATTTGGGTTCTGTTTTGGACAGTATTATACGACATAGTTTAAGTGGTTTGACTATGAAATGACCTTACACCTCAAACTTCAAGCCAACAACTTATAGTAAATTACACTTTGAGTGCTTGTTAAGGGATTCCTTACTAAGTGTTAAAAAAGGTACATAAAAGTCTTGTGAACTCCTTAGAATCATGAGGAATAGGTGGCTTAGATCCTTTGAATTTGGCCTTCAAAATGTTATTTTAATCAAATTTATTAACTAATTTCGAATTATTAATTTATAGAACAATTAAACATGTCCGATAATAAGAAAAATATCTTAAAGTCTATATTTTTTTTGGTAACTATTCTCTCATTAATTAATTTTTGAGATGGAATCAGAAGTTTAAAAATGTCAATTAAATTGATCTAATCAAAAGTTAAAGAGTTAATTTTTTTATTTGACTGAATTTCTTATTATGTCAGGTGTTCAAATTCGATTAAATTTAAATTTGAACTTAAAAGTTTTTTTAAACTTGATAAATCGTAAAAAATTTAATTAATTTGGCCGAGCGCAGTGAATCAAATTGTGTTTGGTTAAATTCTATCTCGGACTAGAATCTAAAATGTTTCTCTATCGTGACCAATAACCCATTACCAACCCTAATCAAATTTGTGTCAAATAATGTCATATTCTCTACTCACCTTAATAAAGTTTGCAACTAGTAGGATTGGAAGTTTTCTTTTTTGAAAAAAGAAATTGATTAAAAGAATAAAAAAAGGTTACAAATACAAAAGAGTTCCAGTAAGAGAGCACTGAAATCACAAACAAGAGAGGCTATCCCATCATATTAGCAGTAAACATTATAAGGAAGAAGATGCATTAAGAAAGGAGCGTAATGTTGAGCTGCATCGTTGTTGTAGCTTCCTCGTTAGAATGATCTCCCGGACCTCTGACAAAATGGAGGAAATGAGGCACTCCTTTGTGGATGAGTGATGTGTGAATCTTCGGAGATTTCGCTCTCTCCATAGCTTGTAGATACAAACACCCAGAACAATGATGTGAATAGGTAATTGCGCGTTAATACCTTCTGTAATCTTCAAGATGGTTGTAACTAGTAGGATTGGAAGTTGGTCGGGTCAATCAAAACTTGTAAAATGATCGGGTAAATTTGTCAAACTATATCGAAATAATATTGTTTTACAAATTTAATTCGCATCAATTCAATTTTTTTGGGACGGGTTAAGTGTAAAATGTCAATCCTAATTAAGGTTTATTTAGTAACAAGAGTTTATCCTTATTAAAAAATCCAATTAAGATATCTTCATAAACCCCCACTAATTAAACATCATTATCTCATTAAAAGCTCCAACCTATATTTTTTTCCCCTGAAAATGACATGCTTAATTATCAAATCAATGACATGGGTTTTGCATACTTATGAACAAGCTCGATCTTGTCATGCCTGTATGGTTGTCGCTAAAATGACCCACTGATCTCTCTACTCATCAATCTGTTAGGCATAAAGTCATTTTCTATCAACAATAAAGACATTAATGCATCAACTTAATAACATTTTATCTCACCAACTTCTTCCATAACCTTTTGTTCGTTTCGCCTAGAACCATATCAAACTATATACTATAATTTAACCCAAGTTGGCTTCTGATGATCTGTTTTAATAACAATTACACCGGGATTGGCATGTTGAAATTATTCATTGCTTGTGCGAAGAAAATCAGGTCGCTAATAGGCTTGCAAAAATGAATAGTCTTACTCTATCTCATTTCAATTTTTGAAAGCTCCTCCTCTTGAGGTTGGCATTATTTTGTTAGCCGATACGTTTGGCGTTCTTTTTAAACATCAATACCTCCTATTTTCTGCATCGTTTGTTTTGTTTTACTTTCACTTGCATAAAAAAAAAGACCCACAAAAGTTCGGCAATCATTATTTTTTAAGTATGCTAAATTTTAACATACAAAACTCCCGTTTTATAATGGTCGGAAGAGGGTTGTTAATTGTACGTAATTTTTTTAAACATTTTACAAAGAGATTGTTTCCGTAATTCGAATCTCTCTAAATGAACACAATAATAAAAAAGCATCTAAATGCATATAATTTTTGTTTTACTTTTAGATAACTTATAAAATTCAAGAAACAAGTGTTTTTGCTCTAATCAATTATCTTCTTCAAGTTAATATAGAATCATGTTAATCTATACAGGGCAAAAGTCAAGTTCGATCTTATATGTAATATAACTTAAACCCAAGTTGGCTTCTTATGATTATTATATTTATAAGACTTGGAGTGGAATCCAACTTTTATAAAGGAGATTTGACAATCAACGATGTCACATATATAATTACATTATCCTATGGTTTGTTTTTTGCTTGAGAAGATTAATCACTTGCTGTCAATCAAGACATTTTGCATTGTACATGTGAAGTGTCTTGTTATTTTATATATAATAATTTATATATAACATTAGTTTTTAAATAATGCTAAATAAGATTTTCATTATATATAATAATTTATAAAATATGAACAAAGAATCAATAATTTAAAATTGATAAATAAAATGATTCGAATAATTAACAATAAAATTTTAAAGCATAACAAACTTGATTTTAAGATATTTTTGAAATAAATTTTCAATTCAAGGACATCAATTGTTATGAATTTAGATATTATTTTTCAATTAATTAAATTAGATTTCAAGTTGAGTCTAATTTAGTCGACTTGATTCTGTATTTATTTTATTTGCCTTATCTTAATTTAATAAACTATATAATTTTCAAGTTTAGTTCGACCTAATCGAGTTTTGTGTCAGTCAAACCCAATGGTCTCAATTTCATAATGTAAATCTTGAATTTTTGAAACTCTGGTTATGTCTGAACTCTTATATAAATTTTTAGATTTGACTCGAACTCAACTTATTCTAATATTATGGCCTTGTTTGGTTGTTAACTGATCAACTAATTTTTAGTTAATTGACTAAAATCAGTTATTTGACTTTATTAAAAAGCTATTTAATTTTTTAATTGTTGGCTGGTTGGATTGCCCGCAAGGTCCTTGCAAAGTGAAGAGTTCTTTAAAATGATTATATCATACAGGTGAAGAGACATGATGGGAATAGGAAGCAATAGTATGATTCGAGATGTTTTGACGGTGAAATGATAGACACGCGACACTCAAAATCTCATGCTAAAAAGTGCGGAGGTTCGAACCCTCTTTAAGACATAATATTGAGAATGCTTATTGAATGAACAATTCAATAAGAGATCTCGAATCGAATCGATCTATCAATATTGATTCGATCCGAGATCCTGGAACAAGTTTGACAACGGATCTAAAAATTTTGGTAATCTTTTATCTAATGAATGGGGAGTTCGTTTTGAAATTGTCCGCCCTGCAACCACCCCTGAGTATATGCTTTAACAGGAATTATACAAGGGTAGATCGATACAATAGAAACCTCTAATAAAATGCCCGCCTGTAACCTAACAGAAAAAATACATGACATAGTTCGTTTGAGAGATTGGCGACTTACTCATTTAGTAACTTTGGCATTGGATGGTCCTCCCAAAAAAGGAGACTATCGGATCGGGTGAATTCAAAAATAGATGTCTGTTGTCATTCTAGCCTTCTTTCTTTTTTCAAAGCCTACCTAAAAGAGAATCCAATATTTCTTGATTGTAAAAATCTAAGTAGGACGAACCACCCCGTGACTAAAAATACAAAAATTTTAAAATTTTCGACAATTAATTATATTTTTAATTTTTAATTAATTTTATAACAACATAATACTGATTATACGGAAGAAGGAAGTGTAAAGAGAACTATATACCTCATTTGGAGGGACCCCAACCACTTTGCACCTCCAACGACAGCTTTAGGTCATCTTCTCTTGCTTGTCTTTAGCGTTTTAGTGTAAGCTTCTTCTTTTTTTTCTTCTTTTACTTATTCCTCTCTTGGATTCGATCTACTTTTGTGCTTATTCTAAGCTAATTCCCACTTTCCACAGTCTCTCTTCTCTCCTTTAGGATCATGATTTTTTGCTCTCTTTTTCCACATTGTTCCATATTAGTGATGATTACGATGATTCGATCATCCATCTGAGTTTGGTTTGACCTAAAGTTAATAAGTTAAGTTTGGTTTGATTGGACTTCAGATAAAGTTCAGACCAACTCTTTACCTTGCTTGATCGTCATACTTCTTTGTCATGCCCTTTGTTTTATGTAGAAATAGTCACAAAGAACTTATCTTTTTTTATAAACTATATTTTTATCATTAAACAAAACGTATCTTATTTTGTAAAATATTTTTTTAATGAAAAGCTTAAAATTAAAATATTGGGTCGTTACAAGTTAAAAATATTTATTAAAAGAAAGCTCTAACATTAAACAAAAAATAAGATTAAGGGATACCCTTCAAGTTGTTTTGGTCAAATTTTAGTTAAATGACGTGCAAATTAGCAAATTAGAAAAGAAAAAAGCATCATAATTTGTTTTTTGGTCTTAGACCAAGGTATTCACCGACGGACCTAGTGACTAATCCCCTCGTTAGTTTATAGGCACCTCACAAGGTGGGATAGCTGGCCCAAAGATTTAAAGGTACTCCATAACTAAAGTCAAGAATCGGCCCCCTGATCTTTGGTTAAATATGGATGAGTCCCTGCTACTCAACCACACCCCGGAAGTTAAAAGCATCATAATTTAATAACATAAGTAGGAGTCTAAAAGAAGAATATAAGAAACTTGTAAATATTTGTAGATATCATTTTTTATCATATAAGCTAAATGTATAAAAAAATCAATGTTTTAAAAGTCGCAAGTTAAGCAAGGCAAAAAGTTTAAGGTTTAAAAGGTTCAACTCACATTATACTATCATAAAATTAGCTAAATTTTGAATAAATTGTCAATTTTAAAATATGATTTTAAAAATTGTCATTATTAAAAAAAATTGAAGTTTAATTAAAAAGAAATAGTTAAATGAAAATTAATTTATTTATTTTAAAACAACAACAACAACACCCAGAGGCTCGAGATTTAGGGAGGTTTAGTAGTACCTAACCTTATCTCTAACTAGTTGAATGACTGTTTTTTTATCTATAATATTTTATTAATTTAGGATAATTGAATGAGTTATTAATAAATTAATTGGTTTTTAATAAAAATAAATTATTAATATAAAATGAACCAAAAAAATAAAAATTCGAGAATTTAAAGGTTGAATTTTTTTATTATTGAAATATAAAATAGTTTGGATTAAATAAAAAATAACGAAATAAAATTTTTAATTAAAATTATTAAAGTTATTAAAAAAAAGGTGTCGGCCACTTGTCACGCTCAAAATTTACCCGTAAAAGGTGAGAGGGACATTTTCGTCCTTCACACTCAGATAAAGCACCATTGCTTGTTGAAAAAGGAAATAAAACTAATTTCTGATTTTGATAAGACACGTGTACTATTAGGAATTTATTGCCAGATGAGATCTCCAAGTCCAACTTCCCATAGTTGGTACGGACCAATCTTGAGTTGCGGTTTTTGACGTCACCCTAACCAAAGACTCCGATCCAAACTAGGCCCCAACTCCTCATTGATTTGGGTCTCCACCGGCTTCCGACTCCGCCAAGAACAACTCATCGGTTGGAATCAGCTGCCGTTAGGATGGGTTAAGTTGAATACCAATGGAGCTTACAATCGTACGTAGTTCACGGCTACAGCAAGTGGCCTCATACGCGATAGTGAAGGAAACTAGCTTGGAAGTTTCACTCAAAACATCAGTTGGTGCACAGCGCTGTCAGCGAAACTCTGGGCCGTCTACACCGGACTCTCGTTGGCTTGGAGGTTGGGCTTCCGTAGGATTAAGCTGGAAGTAGACACGCTGGGGGTACGCCAGCTCCTCTCTTCTGCGACCACCCGCTCTCAGTCGAGCAACCCTATAGCCATGGGTATCCGGGAACTTTTCAATCGGAACTGGTCTGTTGTTCATCGTCACCTGTACTGAGAAAGCAACAGATGCACAGACTGACTCGCCGCCCAGGCAGGATAATCTGACATTGGAGTCACTTATTTTGATGTTATACTTATAGGGTGCCATAGTGTCCTTTTAGAGGATATGTTGGGGATCTATTTCCCCGACTTGTTTTGTAACCGTTGTACTCTTTTTCCCTTCATATCAAAAAATATATATAATTTTTATTGAATTAGAATTAATATTATTTTATTTTTAAATTAAATTTAATCAAATCGGATTCAATTTGTTGATCCTAATTTAATGAATTTCTCGATGATTAAAAAATTCGATCAATTTGGTCGGTTGAATCGTTAAAACTTTGAACTGTCCAACTTTTCGGTTCGATTTACTTTAATAATTATTTTCATTAAAAATTGATAAATTTATTAATTAATGAGTCAATTTTTGTAAATTAATAAGTTCTTATAAACTAAAATAAATCAATTAATGTTCATTTAGCAATATCGTTTTTAATTAAACATTAAATTCATCGATATAGAAGGACAATGTCTTTTAATCATATTTCAAATTCTTTAATTTTATTTAATTTTTAGCCAATTTTGTGACGGTCTAATACCGATCGATCATTTTAAAACTTAAATCTCTTGTCTTACAAGTTTAACTCCCGATCCAGTTTTTAAAACATTAAATTTTCTTTCTAAACCTCTGTTTGGTTGGACTTATACTAGTAGAGCTTTTGTCAGTATAACCTTTTTATGTAGATTTTTTCTGAGAAGAAATTTTCTAAGAAGTCAGTTAACTATTTGGCTATCGTTTAAAAAAGAGTTTTTTTAAAAGAGTTTCATATAGTAAACTGTTTGGTAACATAAAAATAAAAAATACTTTTAATTTTATCTATATTTTATTTTATAATAAAAACTATTTATGCATATAAATATTATTTAAAGTATATTAAAAAAATATGCAAAGCACAATGTATTAATTATTTTATAATTTTAAACCATATAAAACATGTACGTGTAAACACATATCTAAATATTTAAAACAATATATTAATTATTTATGCATCTAAATATTATTTAAAGTACATACAATATATTAATTTTTATATAATTTGTAGATATTGTGGGACTTATGTGTAAAATATAAGAGCCAAAAGGATCAAAAATAGGCTCATTAATTGATATGAAAAATCTACTTGTAAAAGTCATTTGAGAGCCTTTTTTTTGAAGCTCCAATTTTGAGCTTTTTCAAAAGCTGTATTTTGGTTGCTAAAAAAGTCATATCTATTAAAGAAGTGTTATTTTATTTTACAGTCAAGCATCTATTTTTCTTTAAAATGACTTCTATAATAAAAAAAAATGCTTATTAACCCCCCCAAAATTCTATCCAAACTGGCACTAACTTCACTCCCTGGGCATGCTTGTTGCCTACCAAGTTAATTGCCTACCCTTTTTGTTTTTGTAATATCCAAAAATTAAAAAAAAATGTCCTGTCCTCCAAGACCTCGAATTTATTGGCACGTTGTGAAAGTAAATATGTGAATTATAAAAGGGTTTGAATTCATTTTAATTTGACTTAAAATTAATTATTCAAATTTAATTTATTAGATCTAAATCTAAAAAATTCAAAATGCAATTAAAAAAATCATATTTTCAGCTTAATTATTCATGTTCGAAGTCAAATTTAAATTTATCAAATTATTTTTAAGTTATAATTTATATAAAAAAGATGTCCAAAAAAATATCTTTTCTTATTTAATGAGGTTGGTATGATCTTCTCAATTCATCTTAATTTGTCACAGCAATAATGATGTCCAACATAGTAATTTCATGTCAATGAAACATTATAATGGCATTGGACTTACTTTAATCAAGTACTTGTTGGTCCCAAAAGTGAAAGAGTGAAAAGAATAATAAAATTTATAATATATAATATAAAAAATCACAATTTCGCGTTCTATTTTATTTGTTTTTTATTTTGTTACAAGTGCACCATTCGGTGAACACATCGAGTTTCATTCCACTCCAAGCTTTCTTGACACATGAAAGCTTAATCATACCTGGCGTCCTTTTCACTTTTTTTGTTGTTGTCAAAAATGTCAATTTTGTATTTTTTTCATTCATTTTAAGCAAATATTTGTAATTATGACAAGTGAGACTAATCCAATACAAAATTATATTTCACTTCATTGTAAAAAAAAAAGATTAAGTGAGGTTGCGGGTTCGAACTTACTTTATGTATGCAGCTATTTAAAATTTGGGGCCAGAGCTTTACCTCCCGCAAAGAACTTACCCGGTTCGAGGGGCGATTAGTCTGAGTGTGGATGGCTTAAAGGTGTCTTCCCATAGTTGAGACCCGCCTAGGACACTTCGTGAGCAACAAAACAAAGATTAATTAATTATGTATAAGGTAATTAGATATTTATTAGCGTGATTTAAGTTGAATTTGTTACTTAATTATTCGTTAAATAATTTATTTTATTCATGTGATTTATGACTAATTAATTACAAGTAAAGCAATATGAGATGATCGTAATGTTTCCAAAATTAGATCGATAGTTAAATTTGTAAAATACGAGGTTTAATGTTTAAAATGTTTAATCGAGTATTAGACAGTTATAAAATATATTAAAGATTTATTAAAATTGAAGGATTCAAAAAATGATTGAAAAAATTGCCCTTACGTATTGAGAATATTAAACTTTAATTAAAAATACCGTTAAATGAAAATTAAATATTTATTTTAGTTTATAAAAAATAGTAAAATTTTAACAACAAAATTATAAAATTAAATTAAACTGAAAAGTTAAAAACTGAACTGATTAATTTAAAATTTTTACTGTTAAGCCGATCAAATTATTCTTCAAATTATCTATTCTAATAATGTGATTTATGACTCATGTATATAAATTTTTTGTAATTTATTTAATACCGGGTTTGACCCTGTTAAAAAATAAAAGACACAAGTAACGACAAATCAAACAATTAACAGCAAAGCAAAACGATGATGAATATGGTGAAAAGAGCGAATATAGTAACTGTTACGTAATCCAAACATACTTGAGTGGGAGATTTGGTAGTTGGTGACTTTAAAGTGAAAGTAACAATATTCTTATTAAAGCTC
Organism: Erythroxylum anguifugum; assembly: GCA_027478595.1. Classification (NCBI taxonomy): domain Eukaryota; kingdom Viridiplantae; phylum Streptophyta; class Magnoliopsida; order Malpighiales; family Erythroxylaceae; genus Erythroxylum; species Erythroxylum anguifugum. The sequence continues at coordinate 1,497,049 of JANIPN010000006.1, forward strand.
TCAGACCTGCACTCAGCACGTCAACACCATTGGAACTGGTTGACAAGTTTCAGGTACAAGTTAGTTGTTAGGTGTGCTAATTGGAAGAAGATGAACTGATAATGTCTTTAGATCAAGAGGCTTCAAGAGTATGGTTATTTATAGTATGGATTGTCCTGAAATGGGGTTGTACAGGAAGGAAAAGGATTGTGGATCTGAGGGAAGAAGAAAGATGCCAAACTCGTCACTATCTCTTCAATCAATTCACTTTCCTGATGAATACAGAGAGTGGTCCAGTTACAGTTTGCATGAACTCTGGTGTCTGTCTATGGATTCTAAACTTGTCCTGTTCAAAATGACCCAAAGAGGGTTGTTGTGAGTCGTGACCTTCTCGTTTGTTGGTTTGTTTGTGGTTTTCATTTCCTGACACGATCTAGCTAAGCTCGGGTCCTGCGAGTTTTGGACAGCGAAGGTTTCTATTATAACGGTGGTTCACTCACATGCCACCGGATTGTATAAAAGATTATTTACCTAAAACCAACGTTTTGCCTGCGTTCCGCCCATTCTCCGTGTAGGTGTTGGACCAGGCCTATGAACACCATCAAATTTTAAGTCCACAATGAGGAGTTATAAAGGTGTATATTAGAGTGCGTTGGACCTTAAGGTCATAGATAATAAAAGGGCCCTCAAAACCCATAAGTCAAATCCTGAGAGCCGTAGAAATTAAGCGTCGGTAGTAGTGATTAAAAAATCGAATCGACTCGGCTGGTTTAATTATAAAAATTTTGAACTGTTTGATTTGTAATTATTCGGTCTGATTTATTTTAATAATCCTTGCTAATAAACTAATCGACTGGTTTTTGTACACTAATTAGTTTTATAAACTAAAATGAATAGATTAATTTTAATTTAATAGCCTCATTTTTCAATTAAATTTTAAATTCTTCTACTGGTAATGACAATCTCTTTTAATCATATTTTAAATTCTTTAATTTTATTTAATAAATAACTAACTTTATGACGGTCTGAATACTGCTTGAATCTTTTAAACTTTAAACCTCTTATCACACCGTTTTAACTTTTGGTACGGTTTTTCAAAATTGGTTAGTAGTGCTAAACATTGGCTTGCCCTTTATAGTGCTTTAGGGTTCATATCGGGTTTGTGATATGAAATTTAATTAATGAGTTGGATTAAATTTACTAATTTAATTTTAAACTTTTAATTCTCCAAAATATATATTTCAAGAGTGGAACTGTGTCTTTGTCGAGATAAGATCTTCTATTCTGATTACGGTGTTCTTATCGTATTCATTAAGTCTCAAAAATTTCAGACTGAGTGCGATAGACGGTGATAGTTTGAAATACTCAAACAAACAATTTGACGTGGTGTTTGTCGAGCAGTATTGAGGCACAATGCCTCTCACAATCATCGATCACATCAAAACACATTTCAACTTCTACAAGGAAAGCCAAATAAAAATCAAAACCCAATATCTCATGACTTAGCCACAAGAGCTATAAACTCCAATCCAAATCTAAACCACTAGATATTATAAAGTAACCAATTTTTTGAAATTTTCTAAATTTAGTATTTAAAATTTTAAATGATGCAATTAATTTTTATAATTTTAATAACTCGGTTTAAAAATAATTTTATTAATATTTTTCTGATTTAGCTAACAAATTTTATTTTATTCATAATATATAGGCATCTCTTAAAAATTAATAACCAGCTAATCGTCCATGTAGACTAAAATACTCAGCCTAATTTGCAAAATGAGTCATAAGTTAAGTGTTTTAGTCCACGTAGATAATTACTTGATAATTTGGCTAACAAAATTTGTCGCATCTTCGTAAAAATTTAATTACCAATTAATCATCCACGTTTACGTGAATAATTAGTTAACAATTAATTTTCGATATAAAAGTCTACATGTCATGGATTAAAAAAAGGTTATATATTAAAGAAAAACCCTATTTTGCTCCATCGAGATTGGGAGACGAAGCTGCAACACGTGTACCGGAAAGGGAACCAATGTACAGATAATCTGGCCGCCTTTGTAGTCCGGACCAACCCAGGCTTTCATTACCTTCAGGAACAATCGATCTTAGTTGTGGACTTCCTCCGGGACAAGCAAGACGCTTTGTATCGTAGAGATATGAGCTAGCTAGTTTTCTTCGAGTTTTGTTCCTCCTTTGTATCCAAAAAAATTTGTGCATGTAAATGGACTTCCATTGTCGATTTCTTAATACCAAATCTGACAAAAAAAAATCTGAGTCTGCTCTTATGATCCACTATTAGTGTTTAGACCGACCACAAGCTATTGTAAAAGATTATTGACAAAGACATACACTTAACTAGAGAGGTTGACACGAGGAAGTGAGTGATAGGGATTGGGTATAGACTTTAGACTTTACAAGTTTGCGTTGTGTACGAACTTGTTACTTTCAATAAAGATCGTGGCTTTGATGGTGTGGCCGAACCGGCAAATCTACGCTAACCAGTAACCGTCCGACTCTAACTAGTCATTCTTGAGACATGGGCAAGTGCCTTTTGACCAAACCGTTGGTCCAATATTCCCCACTATCGATTAGGCCATATGGGTTCATTTCGATCTTAAATTATTGAATAGGTGAAATTAAAAATTTGATAAAAATAATGTTTATGATAAAAATTAATTAAAAATTTCAAGTTTGATTGTATATTTTATATTTTGTAATATATATTTTTAAATGTAATTATGAAACGTCACCGCCCACAAAATTTGGAAAATAAATTATGGGTTTAAGTAAAAAAAAAAAGAATTGTTTGAAACCCAGAAAACACGTTTATGTGATGATAACTCTCACAAGGACTAGGAATGATTAGGAATAGGAAGTTAGGAAGTCATACTTAAATACTGGCTATCCTTTTCGTTATCATCACACTCAAATTGAATTTTCGCAATAAAGTAGGACAAGGAGAGATCTAACCTTACCCCTATATTATAAAGAGATTGTTTTCAATAGACTCACATGCAAGTGTGACAATAAAAGAGTAATACAGGTTAAAGAGTAAATATGTAAAACTAACTTGCTAAATAATTATGTAAATAAAATTACAATAAAAAATAAAATATAACTAAAGGATATGCATGATGATGTTTAGATTTGCTAATACCTGATAACCCTCTCAATTAATTATTAATTAGATGTCCTTATAATGGAATTACTAATTATTACAATATATTCAAAAAGACAATTGTTATATGTTGGTAAATATTAAATAAAATTAAAAATTTTAAAATATGATTAAAGGT
>JANIPN010000006.1:1534832-1549747 GCA_027478595.1 Erythroxylum anguifugum
ACAATTTTTATATTAATTAAAGATAAGATTACGTATTATTAAATTTTCGTAAATTTTGTATTTTAGTAAAATTTTTATTCAATATTTTTGTTGTTATTATTAAAATATCACGACTCGTAAGCTTTTTTTTAAGTTTGATTAATAATAAGAAATTGAGTTGGAGCCACTTAAAGTAAAGGAGCTAATTATTTTCGACAATATTTGAATTTGAGTATTTGAACTCAATTCTTATTTTCTATTTAAACTTTGGAATATGACTGACAATAAGTCGGATTAAATAAGGATTCAAAGTTTTTATTTCCCTAAAAATAAGGATGATAATGGGTTACTCCATCAAATAGGACCGACTTGTTTTAAAATAACGTCATTTTGGCCTTAAAATTATCAAATTTACATATCAATGCGATGTTATTTTGATAAACTAAACCTTAGTGTTTAGGTTAAGGTATGATTGATTCCCAAACTCGAATTCAGCCAAAAACTCAATTAATTCAAATACGACTCGTTGATTTCAAGTTTATTTAGGTTAAATAAAATTACAAAACTTATTTTAAAAATTGATCAAAGTTATATTGAATAATCTAAATTTGGCCAATTTTCCAAAGGGTCCTCCGGTTGTCTCCGATGAAGACCGGCTATGGGAGTTCAGAATGCTTTCAATTCCTTATCTCATTGGGTTGTCCTTTATGGATTGAGCGTCAGTTAGCTTAGGCGCCCCTATTAATTCCTCTTTGGTTTAAGTATGTTTGCGTTTTATTTGATGCAGGCAATTTCAAGAGTAGTGTTTTGTTTGTAGTGTGACTTGTTGCTATGTACCGGATTATTGTGTCCTCCGACGCACTTGTGTTAGAACTTTTTGTACGTATTTTAGTTTAACTTATTAATTTTTCTGACTTATCAAAAAAATTTCAGCCAATTCAAAATTTGAGAAATTAAAATAATATATTTGAAATTATATTTATTAAGATAATATGATTTATTGAATCATATCATGGAAGATATGAATTCAATTTGACCTATTGCATTATTAGGCATGATACAAAAGAGACGAAGACAATGATATAACAAGACACTTTATTCCTTCTTTTTCATCGATCTAAAAAGATGGATTTGTAATTATTTTCATAAAAGGAAATGTTCTTTTTCTCATCCTCCAATCATGAAAAAGCTTTCATGAGGCGTGAAATAATTGAATTGACAGAGAAATAATGATGGGTTAGGGCACGACACCACAAAACGAAGAGAATAAAAACAGAGCCCGCACGGGTTGCCTCAGCGGCAAACTACCAGGATCAGTTGGAATAAGGTCATAGGTTCGACTCTCGGTAACGACATAAATGGACCGCTCTGGTAAAGGGCTGCTGAGAATCAAACCGTGGTTCAATCCCCCAGCGGTAATCGAGCCTGCGACTGGGGGCCCTTAAAGTTGGGGATCAACCTTTTGGAACAAGAGAATAAAAACAGAGTGATAGTAATTAAAAACAATAAAGAGCAAAGAGACAAAAGGAAGTGCAGAAAATATTCAGAACCAAATGTCCCCTTTTATCCCTACAAAGCTTACACTGCTTCCATGTCCCCCTCGCACCACGCCTGGCTTTAGCTTCTATCATTCTCAATTATGACCTCTTGTGGACCCAACTTCATTGTATAATGTTCATCTTGGATTCTATCACGAGTTATTCTCCGCTCTGTGTTACTGCTAGGGTTGGCAATGCTGGTCAAGTTGGCTATCTGATCGAGTTTGAATCTGTAGTTCTAAAGTTATACTATAATAACAATAACATCCCATTATAAATCTTGCCCATGTATAAAATTTGAAAAAGTTCAATAATACGTAATCTTATTAACAGAAAGTTTGTTTCCGATACCATAAAAAATACAAAAATATATATACATGCATATATATATATATACACACGCGCAACAATATCATCAAATAGAAATCATACTTATATTCGAGATCTTGGAAAGTTTAATGGTCTTGTTCAAACGAGTTGTTTTATCTAGTTTAATTGTCAGATTTTCTTGTGTGCCCTTTAGGGTCCCGATAGTGGATATTTAGGTTTGATTTCAACTTCACTTATAAGTGCTTAAAGGAGGGCTCAGTAATATCAGAGCCCCAGGTTAGAGGCCTGGGTTAGCCCTTCGTCATGAGTTTGATTCCTCGAAAGATAACGGGTTTTGGCCATGAGGCTAGACACCCACCAGTGCGTTGCCTTGGTGTAGGGAGTATATTTAGGTTTGATTTCACCTCCTCTTGTAAGTGCTTACGAGGGCTCAATATTATTTAAGATTTAGTTTCACCTCTCCTTGTGAGCGCTTATAGGGGGCTCAGTGATATCAGAGCCACTAAGTTAAACCTGAATTAGCCCGTCGTCGTGAGTTCGAAACCCTAAAAATCAATTTAGGAATGATTATATGAGGCTAGACACCCACCAGCTGCGCAAGCTTGGTGCGGAGGGTATATTTAGGATTTAGTTTCACCTCCATTTATAAGCGCTTATAGAGGGGCTTAGTGAATTTCATAGTTGATTAAAATATCGATTTCGATTAATACACATATGAAAAAAGAATATATATGTATACTAATAAACTTTCTTACACTTTGATTTCGATAAATACATGTATGAAAAAAGAATATATATGTATACTACTGAACTTTCTCACACCCTTTATATTTATATGTATATTAAGATAATAAAGTAATAGTAATTTAAAATAAAATAAAGATAAAAGATAATAAAATTGATTATTAAAATATGTATAAATAAAAAAATAAAAAATAGAACAAAGAAAAACCTTAACAAGTCATTACAAGATAAATGTTTATGCCAAATAAGAAAATAATTAGGTTAAATAACTAAAGAAAATAAATTAATGTCGTTTTGATATAATTAATTAACATAATATTATATTAATTTATAAACTTAAAACATTAAAGATAATAACGATGTTGTTTTCGTTCATTGTACTAAAATAATGTTGGATTAATGTTATCCAAGTCTAACCTAGACTTGACTCATTGTCATTCCTATTTGATATAACATTTTATTTAAAATTTAAGATTAAATATGCTTATTTATTTTAAAAATTGTCTCATGTATCACTTTATAATAATTGTATACAAATTTTCATTCACTATTTATCGATCCAAAATAGGTCTAATGATTAAAATTTTAAATTATAATATGATATAAATATACGTAACAATTTTTTATATTATAATTACAAGGAAATTAACATAATTAACTCTAAGATTTAATACAAAATGTAATAAAAAGAAGAAATATACAATAGCAAAAGATAAAATAATTATTTAACAAAGGCTCGAAAACATATATTATTTGATTTTGAAAGATTTATTAGATGATCAGTGGACTTTGTATATAATATAACCTAATTTAATTTTTAAATATAATATAAATAACTAAACTAATTTAAATTAATAATTAAAAATAATTATAATAAATTATTAATTTAAATCAAATTTAATTAGTTTCATTCAAGTTAAAGAATTGAGTTTGATTTTTATATAAATAATAATTAATTGATCCTATTTGGTTATTATTTTTAATTTAAATATAAAATATATTTTTAAAAATCAAAACTCGAAAATTTTAAGATTTTTTTTTTACGTTTCATGTCTTGAAAAGCTTGCTTTGTGAAATACATAATGCCACACAAAAAAGGGATAAAATCATCGTCATTATCACATACAGTCTGAAATTTTTCAATAAAGCGAGATCTTGAGAGGTCTGATAGTATATAACCTTATTTTTATATAATAGAGAAGCTATTTTTGATAGACCCACATATAAATATGACAGGTAAAATAATGATGCAGGACACATTTATATAAAAGGATCAAATTTTCTGTTTAGATTATAATGTTCTTATAATATTTTATTAAATTTTATCTATACGTTTATATAAATTTATATAAATATGTAAATAAAATATACTAAAATAAAGGTAAAACGGAGTAAATTTGACCTGAATAAAAAGATTTGATGCGCATAAAAGTGGATTTCCCATTTTTGCTAATTTATGACGGACGTAGACACGTGTAAGGAGATGTATGGTTGATGAGAATTTGCTAGTCTCGTTCTAAGGGAAGTGTGAAACTGAGTGAGAATACGGCAAGTTTGAGTTCCAAAGCAACTGTACAACTTCGAGATCAGAGCAGTCCAACTTTTCAACTACGCGTGCCTCTCAGTCTCAGCCTCGATTCTACACCGTCAGATCACAGTTAACGTTAACAGATTTAACACATATCCACACGCAAAGTACTAGAGGATGAGAATAATAATTATATTATGTATTATTTTTTTACATTTTAAAACTATTACGTACTTTTATATTATTACGTAATTATATTTTTAAATAAATAGTTAATATAATATCATAAAAATGGTTCGTTAGAAATCTACGATTAAGTTAATAAATACCTTTTCACTATAAAAGTTTTTTTTAAGGGAAATAAGTTTTAACTGTAAAATAAAAAATACTTCTTCGATAGATTTTACTTTTATGGCAGTTAAATACAACTTTTCATAAGGTTAAATTTGGAGCTTATCAAAAAAGTCTCTTAAATGACTTTTTTATGTATAATTTTCAGATCAATTAATGAGCTTATTTTTTAGGCTCTTTTATCGTAGATTATAATAAAATGCATAATTTATTATGTATTTAATTATTTACTTAATTTGAATATTTATTTTGAGATTTATATAATATTATTTTACTTTTTTATATATTTTAATATTTATTTTTGATATTAGTTTCACTTATGATATAATCTATATAAAAGATTTTGTTAGATATATTTTTATTTATGTTTCATATAATTTAAAATTTTATAATAATTAATATATTGTTTTTTGTATAATGTTTAATATACTTTAAATAATTTTTATTATAAAATAAAATATAGTTAAAATTAAAAGTATTTTTTATTTTTATGCTATCAAACAGTTTACTGTATGAAACTATTTCAAAAAGTTCATACAAAAGTTCTTATTAGAAAAAATCTATAGAAAAATTATACTAAAAAAGTTTTACTAATATAAGCCTAACCAAACAGAGACTAAGCACTATTAAAACTTATCGGTGAAATATTCTATGAACTTAGTTAATTTTTGATTTATTATAAATATTTTTATTAAATTTTGATTAATTATAAATATTTTTTATTAATTATAAATAAGGTTATGTATTTTTTAAAATTATTTAACTTAATTTTTATAAAAATTTTTATTGTTATTTTTATTGTTATTTACTGTGCTAATAAACAAAACGAGGAAACTCAAACTATGATTCGGCATGAATAGTAAGCAAGGACTATGGATAGGGTTGGTGTAGTAAAATGACCTTTTTAGCGTACTTATGTCGGCGACATGTCAAGAAAAGACCAAAACCTGTTTCTGTAATTACCTCGTCTTGGCAATTCGACAGAGGATTCGCAACAAAACGACAACTCAATTGAGGCTTTTAAGAACAAAGAGTGGTGCCCCACTTTTTCGAAAAAGCCTATGTCCCGGATATTCCCTTCAGGCTGGGCCCAATGGGCCACACCCTGTAATCACATCAATAGAGAGATACAAGCGTGACGCTTTTGCTCATGCTCATGCACAAACAGACGATCAAATCAAATCATGTACTTAGCATGAACCCTTTTGTTACGGTGTTTTGCTAAGTTAAGAGTGTGTTCGAAAAGGAATGAGATTTTTTTAATTGATCTAATTTAAAATTTTAAAATTATTTTAATATTTTCCATAATTTTAAATTTTTTCTCTAAACTTTTATTAAAGATAATGGTAAAATAAATATAACATAAATATTATTAATACGAAGATCAAACTCAAATCTTATATTCAACTCAAACTAGTTAAATTTTATTAAAATTATAATTTAATTAATATAAATAAAATTAAATAATCATATAATAACAACAACACTCAGTAGAAATCACACCGAAACACGAAGTCTAATAATATGCAGTTTTTTTTTGGATTTAAGGAAACCCCGTAGGCGGGTTAAGCGGGCATACTTCTTCGAGGGTCCAACTGGCGCACTACTCCACAGACGGGTCAAGCGGGCGCATCGCATCATTAAGAACCTAACTAGTTCTCCATCTATAGGTAAAACTCCGACTGTCCCAGGCTCTTACAAGAGGGACTAACGTGGAATCGAACCTGAGACCTATCCGAAGCCAAGCTCTGCTCTCAATCATCGAACCACACCCCTTGAGAGCAAAATGCAGATTTATTCTTAATTAATAAGGAGACTATTTCTAATGACTAATTAAATAATCATATTAATAATATTTATAAAGACATTTTTTGAAATAAAAAATTATAAAGACCTTTTTTTAATATTTAGTTAAAAATTTTAATTACTTAATTAATAAGAAATCCATCTCATAATTTAAAAATTCAGGAAAGGACATCGCGCAGAGATATCACAAGAAGACAAAAAGAGAAAAAGGGTCCCTCGTAATCCACGTGCCGAAACGCGCCACCTTGACATTCTAAGAATTTCTTACATCATTTCCCTCCTGTTTTTTAATTTTAATTTTTATTATTTTCAACACTCTCTCTCTCTCTCTCCTTCTCTGGTGTCACTCTCTCTCCTCTCCTCGTTACACAACAACAGAACAATACTATTCGTACTGTTTTCGTGTTCCCGACTTCCTGTAGTCCAAGTTCTGTTCCTCTTTTAATATTCTTAATTTCGGACAACTAAACTTTATATATTTGTCTTAATAATATTATTATTTTATCATACAACAGTTTAAAGCTGCAACGGAATCGCCATTTACAGAAAGTGTGCGCTCAGGATAAAGAGCATGCACACTTTCTACTTCCAAGCAAAGAGACTTTTGTTAGATAGAGAGAGGAGGAAGGAGGGATAGAGAGAGAAAGAACTTTTCTTTCTTTGTATTTGTTTGTATTTGGTTTGATGGAGAAAAAGAGAACAGTAATCAGATTGATGATGATGAAGCTGATGAAGATGGTGGTGGTGGTGGTGGTGGAGTAGAGAGAAGGGGTTGGTTGGTTGGTTTCACTTGAAAAGTTGGTTTCTTTTACAAGTGAGGTTAAAGGGTAAAAAGAAGCACTTTGAATATGATCATACACAAGTAGAGTTCCACAGAGTCCCAACCTCTCTCTGTGCTTTGATTCGCGTGCTTTGATGAAAACTGATGGCTTTGTTCTGTTTCTTTGTTTTGTGAAAAGACCCACCTCTGAAAAAGGATCTCTTTTACCTGCTCCTTTTGCAGGTTTTGTTCCTTCGTTTTGGACAACTGAGAGAGAGGGAGAGAGTGAGTGAAAGAGAGAGAGAGTGAGATTGTGGGGTTGTGTTCTGTTGTGTTGTGCTGCTCTTTTTTGTCCAATTGGAATGGTTTTTATGGAGAGCCTGAGATTACATGACATGGGTTTATCATAGATTTTTGACCTTTTCAGTGCTGTTGGAGGAATATACGTGATCAATTGGGAATTTGTTTTGAAGACTGTAGAGGTGTTTCTGGCCGTTGGAAGTTTGTGAAGTGAAGAATTGGAAGATGGGTATTTTGGCTACGTCCTTATGGTTGGGTTAGAGTATCCTGTATAGTCCAGAAAGTGAAGCTCTTTCACATAATGAGTTCTGTTGACGAGAAATCAAAAACTGGAAGCATTACAAGTGGAGGAGCATCCACAAATCTGCTTGAGGAAATGAAGTTGTTAAAAGAAATCCAGGATCAATCTGGTTAGAGCTTGTTTCCTTCTTCTTTCCAACACTTGGGTTCAGTTTATGCTCATCTTGAACTCTAAACGACCTTCTTCAGTCGTGTTTCCTTTATAGGATAACTTTTAGAGGTATATCTTATGTATAGAGGTTGTTGTTCGTCTGGTAGGTACTCGTAAGGCAATAAACTCGGAGCTGTGGTACGCTTGTGCAGGCCCATTAGTGTCCTTACCTCAGTTGGGAAGTCTTGTGTATTATTTCCCTCAAGGACATAGCGAACAGGTTAGCTTTTTTTCTTCATCTTCTTCCAAATTTTTGTTTCTTCATGTCTCGTTTGCATTTTATCATCATTATTTCCTGATCATTTTATGAATTAAAGATACTATCTTCGCTGTGCTTTCCCTTTTCTTTTAGAAGTTAAAAAATACGTACCTGTGCTGTATGAACAGCTTTGCATGGCGTTTCTGTTAAGTACTCTTACACATTTTTAGTAAAATGATGAAATGTTAGCTAAAGTGATGTGCATGATATCTTCAGACTCCATTCTAAGCGACGAAACAGCTGACTGTTAATTGGTTGCTGAATGTAACAATCTGAGTATTTGGATTGCATTTGCTTGGGATGTTGTTGCTTGTCGACTCCATAAAATTTCTTTTAAAGTGCTACCTGAAATATCTAAACTAGTTTATGCCAATTATATCGTGTCTTTCTTAGACGATCCATGAAACTAGCTCATTCTGCACAGTATATATTGAGACAACTGATGGAAGGTTCGTGGGTTGCACCATAGGACGAGAGTTGAACTTAGTATGTTTTGAGTATTATCCATAATTTTGTTCGCATCCTTATCCTGAAGAGGCTAGATGTGGCATATGTTAATTATAATGTTTATCACTATTCATGTATTGCAATGTTCTTTTCTTTCTTTACTACAAACAAGGTGCAAGAATGTGGTGGCTTTACAAAAATGGAGATATCGGTGTCTTGCAGCTTTAGAGCTAATTTGTGCACTTGATTTGCAGGTTGCGGTTTCCACAAGAAGAATGGCAACCTCGCAAGTCCCGAACTATCCAAACCTGCCTTCTCAGTTGCTGTGTCAAGTCCACAATGTTACCTTACATGTATGCATTTTTTGCTGAGCATGTACTTTGTTAGCTACTCTGCAAATGCTTGCTAATGACACTTCTTATCTGCTGATGAGTGATGGATATAATGCTTACATTTTTCCCATAGGCAGACAAAGATACAGATGAAATTTATGCACAAATGAGTCTTCAAGCAGTGAATTCGGTGAGCGTCAATGCTTTAATTAATCCAATTTTCTATTATCTATCCTTTCACAACTACCAAAAGAAATGAAGAGAATTGGAGCACACCAGTTTTCAACAAAGAATGCACTTCTGTGTAGGAAAAGGATGTCTTTCCTATTCCAGATTTTGGATTAAAGCCTACCAAGCATCCAAGTGAATTTTTCTGCAAAACTCTGACTGCAAGTGATACAAGCACTCATGGTGGCTTCTCTGTCCCACGTAGGGCAGCAGAAAAGCTCTTTCCTCCATTGGTGAGTTTAGTTTTTTCTATTCTTTTTGTAAGAACCACTTCTCCATTTGTAATTGACTTGCCATATCATCTCTGTTGTAACTTCAATTCAGGATTACACAATGCAACCACCAACCCAAGAGCTCGTTGTCAGAGACTTGCACGATAATATGTGGACATTTCGTCATATTTACCGCGGTAAGGTCTTGAGAATTTGGTTCCAATAAAATCCTTTGGATAGTAATGCTTGTTCAACATTATCACAACTTATAGTTAATGTTCATCCAAGTTGGTACTGAAAATCATTCTACTGGAACACTTGTATATCTTTCACCTATTAAGTTTACTTTTGTATTATCCAGGGCAGCCAAAGCGACATCTTCTTACTACCGGATGGAGTTTATTTGTTGGTTCAAAAAGGCTTAAAGCTGGCGACTCTGTTCTCTTTATAAGGTAACTTATTGTTGTTTCTACTAATGCAAAGAGTTTTACAGGTTTTTAATTTCTGTTGTATAAATTTTAATCCATTTTAGTCCCTACAAATTCTTATCATATAGCTTCTTATCAATTTTCATTTTATTCCTAACATCTTTAGGGATGAAAAGTCACAATTACTGGTAGGTGTGAGACGGGCAAACCGCCAACAGACGGCATTACAATCATCAGTTCTCTCTGCTGACAGCATGCACATTGGTGTTCTTGCTGCAGCTGCTCATGCTGCTGCTAATCGAAGTCCATTCACAATTTTTTACAATCCTAGGTTTGATATAAATGCAGATACTATTTCCAAAAAGTTCTCTGGTTGTCGAATCCATTTAGTGATCAGTTTATCTTTTCTATACTTGTAGAGCATGCCCTTCAGAATTTGTAGTTCCTATGGGAAGATATCGAAAAGCTGTATTGGGAACTCAGATCTCAATTGGTATGAGATTTGGAATGATGTTTGAAACAGAGGAGTCAGGCAAAAGGAGGTACATTTTAAATCCTTGTACATTCTTGTTTAAGCAATAAAAATTTAGGGAAATGGTGACCGACACTGTCGTGTTATCATTAACCATGAGTCTTTGGATCCCATGTAATTTTTCCACAATAGTAAGGACAAATGTGCATATAATATCTATTCTACAGGTTGAAGGTTTCTTGTGCTATTTTATTCTGATATTGACACATTGCTGTGCTTAATGGAGTGACCTCCCCTAACCTTTTCTATAACTTTGTGCAGATATATGGGAACAATAGTAGGAATTAGTGACTTAGATCCACTGAGATGGCCTGGTTCGAAGTGGCGAAATCTTCAGGTAGCTTGCGTTGATTGTAACTTTCTTTAGGTCCTGTTCTCTCGTAGGATGATTGGGTTTCAAATGTCTGCGAAGTCAATGGAAATGAATATGGTGAGTTGTTTGCTTCTTCTATTTGAATAATGAGTCCACTATTGCATTCTTTATGAACAGGTAGAGTGGGATGAGCCAGGATGTTCTGATAAGCAAAATCGGGTTAGCTCATGGGAGATCGAGACTCCAGAAAGTCTCTTCATTTTCCCTTCTTTAACTACGGGTCTCAAAAGACCCTTGCATTCTGGATTCCTAGGTGAGGCTTTCTTAATTCTATTGCATACACACTTTTCCAGGTTTTCATTCCTAGTTTTTTGCTTATCCAGGAGGAGGAAATGAATGGGCGAATTTGATCAAAAGACCTGTAATATGGCTTCCTGAAACAGTAAATGGCGATCTTCCATACTCCCCAATTTCAAACCTTTGTTCTGAACAACTGATCAAGATGCTGCTGAAACCTCAAGTTGTTAATGACTCAGGCATATCTGTGGCCTCCACGCAAGACGTCTCTGGTGTTAAAGTACCGTTTGATGGTGTGAAGTCCATGCAGGAAACAACAAAAAAGACAGTTCAGCTTAATCAGTCAGAGATTTCATCAAGAGATAGTCAAAATTCTTCCTACTCGTGCCCTGACCAGTTTGATGCCATCAACCCTTCCTCATTAGTAGTTAATGTACCAGAGAAATTTCATTGTCCAAGTAATAATGAATTTCATACTCAAAGTGGAATGAACACAGAGAAATTGAAGACGGAACCGGAGTATTCAGCAGATCAATTTAGCCAGTTAACTTCAACAGGAGAATGCAGTGGAGGAAAACCTTCCTTCGGTTCTATGAGTGCGCAGAACATAGGAAATAGATTGGTTGTCCAAAATCAAGATGCGGGCCCCTTGCAATCACAGGTCAATGTCCGGTCCACGGAACCACTATTAGAGCCAGTTTTCCAATCCCACCAGGTTCATATGCCGCAACCTGAATCTAATGCTTTGAATGGTTTGCTTGACAGCACCGAATGGACATCACTTCCTTCGTGCGCTCCGATAGCTGGGATATCTAGATCTTTAGGGCCTTCACCTTTTTATGGGTTCCAAGACCCATCAGGATTGTTCCCTGAAGCAATAAATCCCTCTTTACCTGTAGTGACTGAGAATGTGTGGGATCAACAGCTGAACAATCTACGAGTATCGCCTCAAGCAGCAGATATTATGCCATTGGTTCAGCAAGAGCCATGTAGCTTCATTGCAAGTGGAATGAAAGATTTGTCTGACGATAGCCAGGATCAGAGTGGAATTTATGGTTCACTTAATGTGGATGTTAGTAACGTTGGAGCTGTTGTGATCGATCCATCTGTTTCAAGCACCATTCTGGATGAATTTTGCTCATTCAAGGATGTGGGCTTCCAGAATCCTTCTAATTGTCTAGTTGGCAACTTCAGCTCGAGCCAGGATGTTCAGTCTCAGATCACTTCAGTGAGCCTTGCAGAATCCCAAGCATTCTCACAGCAAGACTTTCCAGACAGCTCTGGTGGTACATCTTCTAGCAATATGGACTTTGAGAAGAGCAATATTCTACAGAATAATTCATGGCAGCAACTAGCTCCACGCGTTCGGACATTTACCAAGGTATGATCTGATGACATCAAGCTTATAACCTGATAATTTTGGATTATGGAAATTTAACTCATCCTTTTTGCTTTATTTCATCATTTACCTCATGCATACTTTGCTCATTCCTTCCGTGGAAAATCTTCATTTGTCATTATTCTTATGACCAGACATGAATTGTATTACTTTGTTACTGAAATGTCCACTTACTTGACTGAAAATGGATTCTTATTTCATAGTCACTAGCAAGTTGAATTGTAATGTTTATACTGGTAATCATATACCAGGTCATTAAAGATTAGTCACAATCTTTGTAGATTTTGATCCTCAAAGAGCTTGGAATCGCAGATTACCTTCTAAAGCTTTGTCGTTTTACACCATCGTCAGATAGTTACTGAATTGATAATAAGTTCGGTACAGATATATCGATCCTTTTTAACCATTCAATCTTGATTTGTTATGTTTGACAGGTTCAAAAGTCTGGATGTGTTGGAAGGTCAATTGATGTCTCGAGTTTCAAAAACTATGAAGAGCTATGTTCTGCTATTGAATGCATGTTTGGACTTGAGGGCCTGCTAAATAATCCAAGGGAATCTGGTTGGAAGCTGGTGTATGTGGATTACGAGAATGATGTTCTACTGATTGGAGATGATCCATGGGAGTAAGTTCTTATTTCTCTTTATTTCAAATTCGTATTTAGCTCAACAGCCTCTTCTTGTATTTCCTGAACCTGTCCGAACAGCTATTTTGATTCGAACTGGAAACAATTCTTCATCATCACCGTTTTCCTGCTTGTGATCTTTGATCAACTCCTTGTCACTTCCTGGATTGATTGAACCATCCATTTTATGCAGGGAATTCGTCGGTTGTGTTCGTTGCATAAGGATTCTTTCACCTTCAGAAGTTCAGCAGATGAGTGAGGAAGGGATGAAGCTTCTCAACGGTGCCAATCTCCAAGGTTGTAACATCCCCATTACCGGAGTTAATGACCTCTGAAATAACCCCGAATGTTGGTTGCATGATATCCAGTAGACCGCTATTCGGGTCACGACTAAAGTTCTGCAAACTGTTTCAGCTTGCTAGCACTTGAAAACTGTATTTGATTATTGTATGTTGGTTACCAGGGCCAGACAGTATAGCCTGGTTGTAAGCCTTTGACATTGGTAATATGTATGCACTTCCATCAGTTAGCTCTATCCAAGTAATTGATGTTACTTCTGAAGTTGGCATTTTGGTTTGGGCCTTACTGATCCGAACCTAACACAGAACCCGAAAAGCCCAAAAGCCCGTATGGATACATATAGCTACTTGTTGAAATATTTAAAAGAATACTTTTAAAATATTTAAATATGGAAGTTCGAACTTAAAAAATTTGATTGAATTTTAATTTATTTTATTTTATTATCATCATTTTTGTTTTTGTTATTATTATTATTATTTTCCTTATCTTTAGTTTTATTTTTACTTTCATTTTAAATTTATTTAATTATCTATTTTTATTCTTTAGGTCATTTGGAAACAGTCTTTAAGGCTCTTCGAGAGTTATATTAGAAGGTGCTAAATTAATCGGAATAGGTCTGTTTGCAATCCTTATTTGAACCTTGATCTTCATTTTTCGTTATTGTGTGAAAACAAAGAAAAAGTATGGCATTCTACTTTAAATATATATTTCTACCTTTTTTTTTAAATACTGTTACTTAAGAAAAGCTTAAGCGAGATTTTTACTTTATGTTTAGTTTAACGTAAGGTTTATAATAGAATGAAATGATTTATAATGAAATAAAATGTAAAATGATGTAATATTAGAAAATTATTGTTTGAGAGGGATGAAATGACTCGTAATATAATATAATGAAATGTTATTTGGAAGATGGATGAATGAAATATAATGTATATATAATAATAAAGAATTACTATTCTACCCTTGATAAAAAACATGAGATGTATTGTCTTATTATTCATTATTAAAGTTGAGGATATAATTGATATTATAAAAAATTATTAAGGATATATTAGGTAGTACATATTAATCATTTTATATTTCATCTTAAGCCTTTCAAATCGAAACCGGAGATAATGTGAAACTCTTCTCTTCTATCTTATTCCATTTCATTCTATCATAAACTCTTCTCTCAAACGATAAAGTAATATTACATTTCATTTTATTCCATTAATAACCACCTAATCAAACAAAATCTTAGGCTATGTTTAGTTGGACGTAATTTTAATGGAATGTAATGGAATGAAATAATTTATAATAGAATGAAATCCAAATAAATGTAATATTAAAAATTGTTATTTGAGAAGGATGAAAGAGTTTATAATGTAATATAGTGAAATGTTGTTTAGAAGAAAGGTTCATAATATGATATAATGCAATGTCATTTATTATTTTACATTATATTTTAAACCCCTAAATTGAAAGTAACTTATTTTTACTGTTTAGGATATAATAAGATGTAATATAAAATCATCCATTTTATCTTATTTCATTATATTCCATTTTAAACTCTCATGTTAAACAATGGGTTTTTGAGACCAACGATGTTTTAACACCGCTCTTTTGGGGAAACAAGGGTGGAGACTTATTGTTGACACTAACACTCTTTCATATCAGGTTTTCAAAGCTAAATATTTCTCTTGGGGGGACTTCTTAACAGCACAGTTGGGTACCAACTATAGCTTCGTGTAAGTGATAAGTCGACTTGTACATGTGT
>JANIPN010000006.1:1561052-1575448 GCA_027478595.1 Erythroxylum anguifugum
ATAAAGTCAAGAATGACACTTATTTTGAATAATTAAAATGTATCTAAAACGACTCTTATTATGAATCAGAGGGAGTATCACATTTGATTAATAACGACCGGACCAAAATTAGCGTAACGCTTAAAACGTAAAGAAAGTAATTACAATGTCTCTTCATAAGATACGGCGTCGGTTCTGGGAGCAATTTGCAAACCCTCATTGCAGGAGGAAGAAGAACCCTGCCAAATTGCACACTTCCGTGTATGTAATTTCTCACGAAGGATCAGAAACTTTAACGCATTACGCTACTCTCATTCTACGACGTCGATCTAATGGTGATGCAAGTGAAAGAGGGATTAACCCGATTTGGATTGATTGGATAGGGAGCTCAATCATGTCGAGCTAGTAGGTGTGATCAGAAGAAGAAGAAGAAGAAGAAAGAGAAAAAGAGCAGAAAGAATTGGAGAGGAGGAGGAGAATCGTATTCTGTTATTTATTCATGTCCTTCACAGACTCTGCCACTCGGGCTATAACAATACCAGCCCGACATTCCCGAATAGTGTAACAAAGTCATCATTAATCTAACCCTTACACGTGTCCTTAGTAACTACCATAACTAGCTGATTCTCTTGTGCTGTTACCACCCGCGACTTCGGTATCTTGAATTGTTGCCTGCAACAAATGGATACCTCATCGGAACACGAAGATAGTTTGAAGAAGCTCGAGTATCTCTCTCTCGTCTCTAAGGTCCGTAGCGAGTTGGACACTCACTTAGGGTTTGGGGACAAAGTGTTGGCTGAATTCATCACCGAATTGGGTCGCAATTGCGAGACTGTGGATGAGTTTGACTCCAAATTGAAGGATAACGGCGCCGAAATGCCCGACTACTTTGTCCGTACACTGTTAACCATCATTCACGCCATTCTTCCACCGAAGACCAAGTCCGAGAAGGAATCGAAGAAAGATAGTGTTGTTTCCGATGGTAAGAAATCTAAATTCAAGGCGCTTGCTATTGAGGACAGTAGGGCGAGAGTGAAGGAGCTTGAAAGAGAACTTGAGATGGAGGCTGAAGAGAGGGTTAGAAAAGATGATAGGGAAGACGAAAATAGGCATAGACCAGAAAGGGATCGAGACAGAGATAGAGAAAGAGAAAGAGAAAGAGAGAAACATAGGAGTAGGTATGATAGAGATGAGAGGCGTAGAGATAGAGAACATGATGATAGAGGGGAATATAGGAGTAGAAAAAGGCATAGGAGAAATGGGAGCGAAGAGGAAGGATATGAAAAGGAGCATAGAGAAGGGGAAAGGGATAGGAAGAATGTGCATTACAATTCTCATGAGCCCGAGTTATATATGGTTTACAAGGGCAGGGTTTCAAGAGTGATGGATTCAGGGTGCTTTGTGCAGTTGACTGATTTCAGAGGGAAGGAGGGTTTGGTTCATGTTTCGCAGATAGCGAGTAGGAGGGTTGGTAATGCCAAGGATGTTGTGAAGCGTGATCAGGAGGTTTATGTTAAGGTGATTTCAATGTCAGGTCAGAAATTGGGTCTATCTATGAGGGATGTTGATCAGAATACTGGTAGAGATTTGCTTCCATTGAAGAAAAGCTCTGATGATGATGCTTTTAGAACTAATCCTTCAGATTCTAAGGAGGGGCCTGCCACGAGGACTGGACTTTCTGGGATTAGGATTGTGGAGGAAGATAATTCTTTTCACTCTCGAAGACCTTTGAAGAGAATGAGCTCACCAGAGAAATGGGAAGCTAAACAGCTTATTGCTTCTGGGGTTCTCAGTGTGAAAGAGTTGTCTGATGATGAAGGAGATGGAATGCTTCATCAAGAAGAAGAAGCCGAGGAAGAGCTTGAGATTGAGTTGAATGAGGATGAGCCAGAATTTTTGCAAGGTCAGAGCAGATATTCTGTTGACATGTCACCTGTGAAGATATTTAAGAATCCAGAAGGGTCGTTGAGCCGTGCAGCAGCGCTTCAGTCAGCTCTCATAAAAGAAAGGAGAGAAGTGCGGGAACAACAACAGAGAACCATGCTTGATTCCATACCGAAGGATCTTAATCGTCCTTGGGAAGATCCAATGCCTGAGTTTGGTGAGCGGCATCTTGCACAGGAGCTTAGAGGTGTTGGCTTATCAGCTTATGACATTCCTGAATGGAAGAAGGATGCGTTTGGGAAAGCATTGACATTTGGACAAAGGTCAAAGCTTTCTATCCAGGAGCAGAGACAGAGCTTGCCAATCTACAAGTTGAAGAAGGAATTAATTCAAGCTGTCCATGATAATCAGGTTCTGGTTGTTATTGGTGAGACAGGTTCGGGTAAGACTACACAGGGTACACAGTATCTTGCAGAGGCAGGTTATACTACAAGGGGCAAGATAGGGTGTACGCAGCCTCGTAGGGTGGCTGCAACGTCTGTTGCAAAAAGGGTGGCTGAGGAGTTTGGTTGTCGTTTAGGTGAAGAAGTTGGGTATGCCATTCGATTTGAGGATTGCACTGGACCAGATACTGTGATCAAGTATATGACAGAGGGTATGTTACTTAGGGAGATTTTGATTGATGAGAATCTTTCACAGTACTCAGTTGTAATGCTTGATGAAGCTCATGAGAGGACCATCAACACTGATGTGCTTTTTGGGTTACTTAAACAGCTTGTGAAAAGGAGACCTGACCTTCGCTTGATTGTCACATCTGCTACTCTGGATGCAGAAAAATTTTCAGGATATTTCTTCAACTGTAACATATTCACTATTCCTGGGAGGACGTTTCCTGTAGAGATACTATACACCAAACAGCCAGAAAGTGACTACTTAGATGCATCTTTGATCACAGTCCTGCAAATCCATTTGACAGAACCTGAAGGAGACATCCTTCTCTTCTTGACTGGTCAGGAGGAGATTGATTTTGCATGCCAAGCTCTCTATGATAGGATGAAAGGATTGGGTAAGAATGTCCCTGAGCTAATTATATTGCCTGTTTATAGTGCCCTTCCTAGTGAAATGCAGTCGAGGATTTTTGAACCTGCCCCACCTGGGAAGAGGAAAGTGGTTGTGGCAACCAACATTGCCGAGGCTTCTTTGACAATTGATGGTATCTTTTATGTAATTGATCCTGGTTTTGCAAAGCAGAATGTATACAATCCAAAGCAAGGGCTTGATTCTTTGGTTATAACTCCAATTTCACAAGCATCTGCAAAGCAACGAGCTGGACGTGCAGGTCGTACTGGGCCTGGAAAATGTTATCGCCTGTACACAGAAAGTGCGTATCGTAATGAGATGTCCCCTGCAACAATTCCTGAAATCCAAAGAATTAATCTTGAATTTACCATACTAACAATGAAGGCCATGGGAATTAATGAGCTCTTGTCCTTTGATTTCATGGATCCACCTTCACCTCAAGCCCTCATTTCTGCCATGGAAAAGCTTTATAGCTTGGGAGCTCTTGATGAGGAGGGGCTTCTTACCAAGTTAGGGAGGAAAATGGCAGAATTTCCACTGGATCCACCATTATCTAAGATGTTACTAGCTAGTGTAGATCTGGGTTGTAGTGACGAGATACTGACAATTATTGCCATGATCCAAACTGGTAACATCTTCTACAGACCTAGAGAAAAACAAGCTCAAGCAGATCAAAAGAGGGCAAAATTTTTCCAGCCTGAGGGTGACCATTTGACTTTACTTGCTGTATACGAGGCATGGAAGGCCAAAAACTTCTCTGGCCCTTGGTGTTTTGAGAACTTTGTTCAGTCCCGGTCCTTGAGGAGGGCTCAGGATGTCAGAAAGCAGCTTCTCTCCATCATGGATAAGTATGTTCATGAGACTTTTTACGGTACTCCATGTACTTTATTATTATTTTTCTATGCATAACACCATAATTAACGTGTGTTTTATCTTCTTACACGTCATGCCAGGTCTAACGTCCTTGACTCTTTGTGACTAAGTCGTGTTTTCAGTATTAAGTACTGTTAATCATGGTTTTTGGGACAGGAGTTCTGTTGTTTGCAACAGCTTGTAGTTCCCATATGCGGAACCTTGCCAAATATAACACCATCTGTTATATTTTGTCTTGGGAATAATGAGTAGATGTTTCAGAACTAGTGAAGCTCCAATGATTTCGCTTCGGCCTGCTCACTGATTTCTTCTTGGTGAATGCACTTTGGGCCAGATTGTTCTATTCAATTTAATCTGTCTTCAATGTAGTTACTATAGATTATATTCTTAAGATCTGAGAACGTTCTTGACGCCATCTCTCTTCTTGCACTATAGCTTATGCTTTGACGATTAGAAACAGGACTTGCTCCGAGGTCCGAAGATTTCGCACTAGAGATTACATGTTCTAAGATAGTTCTATCTTTAATATAGTTTTGACTGCTCCTGGCTATGGGGGAAATGTTTACTTGATACTGCTAATGTTTCGACTGATTCTTTCTTTAATTAAGGACTGGTGTTTCCTATCACTCTGATCTTACCCCCACTGTATTTCAGATTACTTAAAGATAACTGGATCTTCTTGAGTTTGTTGTACTAGTTTAATGCTAGATATTTCATGTTTTATATTTACATTTTTTCATGTATAGTTCTATCTGATTCTTGTTCTGTATCATTTCACATTTTATGTCAATTGTGATGCTAATATACCTATCGTTTTCTCAGGTATAAATTGGATGTGGTCAGTGCTGGAAAGAACTTCGCTAAAATTAGGAAAGCGATAACAGCCGGATTCTTTTACCATGCAGCCAGGAAAGATCCACAGGAGGGTTACAGAACCATAGTTGAGAATCAACCAGTGTATATACATCCAAGCAGTGCTCTTTTTCAGAGACAACCCGACTGGGTAATCTACCATGAACTGGTTATGACTACCAAGGAATACATGCGAGAGGTTACTGTTGTCGATCCTAAATTTCTTGTTGAACTCGCTCCTAGATTCTTCAAAGCTGCAGATCCTACAAAAATGAGCAAAAGGAAGCGCCAGGAACGTATTGAACCACTTTATGACAGATATCATGAACCTAATTCATGGCGACTGAGTAAACGGCGAGCTTGAGTTTTGTAATGAGGTTAGATGAGATTTGGTTGTCATTTACCCATGGATCGGCACAAGCAAGTGCTATCATACTCTCAACCTTGATAAGTTCGTTTTTGTCCAATATGGCTACTTTGCAAATATGTCCAGTTGCAAGGTATGCTTTGGTGAAATCTTTTCTTGATAAATGGCAGGATATGTCAAAAGCATAAGGTTCACCTCAAAAGCCACTTACAAGCAATTTTAGCAACTATAGCAAGTATCTTCTAACATCTGGAAGGGCAAAGGAGGTTCAAATTTCCTGTAAAAAGAGAGATGTGTTCACAGGGCAGAAAAGCAAGGTAATCTACCACGATCATACTGGGGAATTTGTCAATTTATCATGTAAAATATGTCTAGATGGAAATTACTCGCCTGAAAAGATCATCATGGATATAATGTCTGATCTGAACCGAATTAGAAGGGAAGATCATGAAAGAAAATATGTTGCAAGTTCTGTCATAAAAAGGGGAGAATTGGGCAAGCTAGTCTCTTTTTA
This sequence comes from Erythroxylum anguifugum, assembly GCA_027478595.1. NCBI lineage: Eukaryota > Viridiplantae > Streptophyta > Magnoliopsida > Malpighiales > Erythroxylaceae > Erythroxylum > Erythroxylum anguifugum. Next base: position 1,566,602 of record JANIPN010000006.1, read on the forward strand.
TAAAGTCTTTGGGGTTTTCATGGTTGTACAGAAACATGTAAGCCTTGTTGGGAACTAGTGCTTCAACCTCAAAAGTCTGATCCACTTTACCTGATGATTATCAACAATTTAACCAGTTTCAAAGTAATTTAACACTTACTTTCCCTGTAAGAACAAACGGTAGAACCTAATGGCCTATTGCATCTTCATATGAACCTCGAAGATTGTACTTTGACTTGTGATGCAAAGAACTCACTATTTCTCAACAATACAACAAGAATGTGAATGTTGAATAAAATGATTAGTGTAATCCACTTGAACTACGATCGGCAGATTCTGATTCTGATTACTGATTCGTAGTCAAATTTCACAAGAAACAAAACATGTTCAAGTGCTTAAAAACATAGAAGCGATTACGAAAAATATCGAGACTATCACTATCAAGAGCAACGGTCTCCATCAAATCTCAAATCCTACACTGCTCTTAACCTTTGCAATTAGAATTTCCAGATTCCAAATCCTAGCTTCAACTTCTTGCAACTATAGAACATGTAACCTCAACTCAAGAAGTATCAACAACAAAAATGAAAAGGAAGAAGAAGAAGAGATGCATATTCTAAAGGTAGCGTTGGACCGGTGTAACTATAAAAGAGATGATAAAATCCCAACAGAAAAGCTCAATTATTATGACAATGCAATCAAAAGGATACTTATCAAGTAAATCTAAGTTCATTTCATGAAGAGTAAGAGCGGAACACCACCTCTACAGTGAACTGAAACTTGTTTTCTCAGCAACTGTACATCAAAAGACCATCAATGAAAATTCTACCACTCATTCAAGTTTGCTACAGTGTCTTTTGCAGGACTGATACCCCCTCCCTAACCACAGAGCAATAACGTAACAGACGAGGCTCGGTTACAGCTTCTTATCTTCAGCTTTTCTTGGCTAGGGAGAAAAGAAAAGATGATAATCATTATAGAAAGGGCAAACAGAGAGTAGTGGCATAAGAGACCAACACAACAGAGAAACAAAGTAAAGGAGAGTGAAAGAAGAGGAAAGCAGCACCTATCCACTAAAGAATGTCTTAGAAAAAAGGGGGGAAAGACAGAATGTACAGCTCAATATGCCCTTATACGAACAACCTCTATGTGCTTGCTTAGTTCATGCTCAATCTTTAGTTCAATAACAAACATCTTAACACTAGCAGCAGAAACAGATAGTCATACAAGCCCAACAACAAAACAAATCTTCATGAACCCTTCAAGTTATATCAACTAAATTCTAAATGGGGAAGCTTGGATATTGTCATTTTTGAAGGATTCATTACGAAGCTTCATTGTGAGGCAAAAGGGAAAACCATCTGCTGAATCATTTGATTACTCCTTGTTTTGATAAGATTTCTAATCCAAAATAGCAAAGATCAAGTTTGCTGCATATACGGAAACATGCACAGTAAAACATCCAGTTACCCATAAGAGTAAGAAGACTCTCCGGTAAAAGTAAAATGGCTTAAACAGAAGCAAAAGGGCCAACCAAGTGTTCGACGAATTGTCAGTGTGACAATACATTAAAGGAGGACAGATCCAAACAAAACAAAGTACCATTTGGATCTCAAGTACAGCCAAAATGGAATCAATGGGTCGTTATTATAAAAGCACACAATTCGGACTAAACAGCATTCAATTAGCAGACAAAACCAGTACACTAACCTTAGTACCAGCAGCATGTTGCAGGAGTTCTTCTTCAGGGATGATGACAGGCCACTTCTCCCCGGCTTCTCGGAACATTTGCTCAGTCTCGAGCAATTGACCCTTTTCCAAAATCATAGTCCTTATGGACTGAGCGGTGGTAGTTGTGGCGTCAAAGGCTTGTTCGATGCCGTTGACGAAAGTAACGGTGATCTGAGGAGGGTGATCGTCTGTTCGGCGCTTGACGAGGACTTGGCAAGCAGGATTCGATTCCTTGGCCTTGCGAGAATTGCACTGAGCTAAGAACTCCATGCACGAGGCTAAACGTGGGTCTAACGCATTGAACTCGATCCTTACCTTGGACAGAAACTTCAACATTGTCTGTCTCTCTTCTCTTCCAAAATAAAAATGCCAACTTTGCTTCTCAGACCAGAGTTTCTGAAATGCTCCTTATCTAATTTTGGGCTAAAGTCATATATATATAATAATGAGATCCATTGGGCTTATGCTAATAAATTTTATTATTAAAAATTAATTATTTTATGTTAATTAATAAATTCTTATAAATAATTAAAATAAATTACTTAATTTTCATTTACAAATTTCTTTTTTCAATTAAACTTTAAAATTTTTAATAGGTAAAAACAGCCCATTTTAATTATATTTTAAATTTTTTAATTTTATTTAATCTTTAGTTAATTCTATAATAATTTAGTACCGATTGGATCTTTTAAATCTTAAACCTCTTGTTTTACCGATTTATCTTTCAATTTGATAATTAGATTTGGCAAATTAAGCTCAATTCTCGTATTACTTTTAGTATAACTTCTTAAGACAACGTTATATTTTATTTAACTTTTATCTATAGACTTAAGAAGTTTATTAATTTAATCGATTGAATTTTGGATTGAGGTGTAATCACTTGTTATGTAGTCTCCAGGAATCACTAGCCTATTTTTATAAATTTTGAATTTTTTATAATCATAAATTAAATTTAATATTAATAAAACTTCGGATAACATAGTTTAATAATAATAATATCAGAATTAGTAATTTAACAATGATACCAACATCATAATATTAATATTTTACCTCCCAAGGTATTAGAGAAATGAAATACAATAAATAATAAAGGGTCAAATTTTCTTTTAAAATGGGTTTTTTCAGAAAGCAATTTTGTAGTGAATATACTTTTTCTTGATGAGAAGAAAAATAATAATAAAATATGAATATGATTGTAAGAAAATGAAGGAAACAACAAGACACAGCTCCCAGAACAGGGAAAATCTGATTACTTCCCTGAAAAATCCAAAACTTCCCCTTAACAACAAAAGCTTTCTGCTCATAAATTCTAGCTTGAAAACTTTCAAGCAGAAGATAGCAGAACCATTGGGCAGTATAAAGCAAGCAAAGAAAAGATGAGAAGAAAAAGCCAAAAGATGCAAACTTTAGGCCCTTTTCATTTGCAAAAGCTACATATGCAAAAGATTGAAACTAACTGCTAATCTCTCTATCCATTTTCATCCTCTTTCCACTTGGCACATCTGACACGTTACTTACCCTTTGCTGGGATGAAGCATCATGCTGGTATGCACAATTAGCTCCATTTCGACACCCTCTTGAACTGTTAAAAAAGATACAAGGCTTCATAATCTTAGGCTTCGAGTCCCTCGGTTTCGGATTTGGATTCGGTAGTTCTTGGTTTTTCCCTATTTGGGGATTGTTGTAACGGCCAACAAATGGCTGAGGAGCTTCTGGTCTGTCACCTCCATGTTGTTCAATGAGTTTTTTGTAGTAATTCATGTCCTTTGCTGGTGGAGCTGGAACAGAAGGCACAGCTGAAGTTTGAATTCCTTGAGGCATGCCAGGTGGAGTTTGTGCATAATAGGGTGCACTTGGATTAACAGCTAGCGGGGACGGTTTACTGGATTCTATCTGATTCATGCGCACATGAGATGGATCTAAAGCAGCCGTAGGAGGTGGATAATCTGAGGAAAGGACATTAGAGACATACGGCTTGTCCATGTTCGGGGGATTGGACGCAGATCCATGATCTGAAACCAATTTCTCAATCATTTTTGGGTTGCTAAGAATTTTGATGAGCAGGTCATGATCTATCAATCCTCCATTCTCGTTATGTTTATTAATGGCAGTGAATGCAGCAGAAGCTGCAGTTACTACATCAGGTTCAACACCATGAAGGACTCCAGCTGTCTGTTTCTCATTTGCAGGGGTATTTGGTATGTTAGGAGTGTTGCAATGAGGAAAAGCACCAAAAGCCAACAGCTGCGAGTGTGAGCTCATTGCAACATTACAAGGCTCTAGACCATCAGAAGATGTCTCAACAGTGTCTTCATCTTCAATGGGAGTGATAGGAATCAGAGTAACTTGGTGATCATCATAGCGAGAGTCTTCTGCATCCGCTGCAAATGTGGGGCTGTAAATAGACAAAACTTCTCAGTTTGAATGAGTGCCGAAGGAAAAATGGAAACAGCAGAAATTTTCAAGAAAACTAGAAAAGTATCAAACTTTGGAGGAATCACAGAAGGCCGAGGATAAACAGCTTCTAATACTCTCAACTCCCTCTGGTTTTGAGCTTCCACATCTTCACTTTCCTCCCCGGCAACCACTCGCCAAGTTGCGTTTAAGATGAACTGTTATAGTAATACAAACGTTCATATCTTGAATTCTATTTCAAGACAAAATTTGACCTAATAAGTTAAAAACTAAAATTTTCAAAATGCAATTAAACAGAATGAAAGACAGTAAACTGTGATTTACCCTTGGTGGACCTCTCCATTTAACTAGGGGGATTTCAGGCAACCTAATCTGTGAATGCTTAGGAGGATGACCTCCTTCAAAGCCAGGAGGAAGAAAGTCATCTCCTGCAGTTCCACTTGGATGGTGCAATGGCTTTGCCTGGAGGTGATCTTGAGCACCAAATCCAACTTGCGAAGGAGATTCCTCCGAAAGAAATAATCTTACCTGTTGAAAGTAGGAGTTGAAATGCTGAGCATTCAGCTATCAAAGACATCATATATATTAGAAGATTTAAGACTTTCTCCTTCAATATGCTTAAAAATGAGAAAATATTGAAAGTCTGTACGGAATCTCTATTAAATTTGTCAATAGGTTTAACAGAATGGATGCCTGTATCAGCATCATATGAACCAAAGAAATAGACAAGGATCATCAATCACAACAACCGTGAAGGCAGACACCCTTGACGTGCTTAGGAATAATAGGATAAACTGTACTTTTGGATTTAATCCCCTCAAAACACACACACACACACAGAGCCAGAATCTCTCAAAGCAATTAATACTATCTGCAACACACATACAGCCGGAATCTCTCAAAGCAATTAATAGTATCTGCAACATGCTATGCTAATAGCCAAGGACATCATAATTTTTTTTTCAAAAGACCCTAAGAAAGGAGGCAAAAGTACAGATGCATATATATTTTCTTCATTGCCTTGGATGACAAAACTTGTTATCATCTGAATCAAAATTTAACATTTTGGATTATTTTCATTGAGAATGCAAAAGGAAGTCTTATATTAATATATTACACTAAAAATAACTTCATTAGCAAGGAAAATTTCAGAAAATGAATAGGCTGCCAAGATAACCTCAATAATAACGCAAATGCACGGACACAAGAAAAGTTTTTACCTAATGCTCCCAACACTACCAAACTTGCACAAGTCAGAATTTAAAGAATTATGTACTGTCAAATGGTGAATATAATTGTCATTTCAGAAACTTACAAACGCATGAGCAGGCTTAATACAACAATGAGGTAGACGAAACTTTCAACTATACAATTCGAACAAACTTACAAATTTCAACATGCAAGGCACTATCCAATATTTTTTGTTGTCAATGAAGGCAACTCTAGGAAGCAACAAACTTTAAGGGATTCAAAGAATGTGAGAAATTTTACACCAAAAAACACATTTTCTTTCTAATTTCCTTCAAACCCACTAATATAATGGGTGGTGTTCACTTTTAGGACTTAGTAAAATTGCAGATGGTACATAAAAACAAAAAGATCTACTAATCCACGAGCATTGGAGAATAAAACAGCCAGATTGGAAGATCTACATCCAAAGCTTCTATGAAATGCTCACTTATAGAGAGTGGAAGTACTTAGCATATTTGATAAAATTTCAATTCTAAAACAAAAGAGACGATCCAAAGATAACTTGATATCTAAAATCTTACAAGTAACTAGGATGACATAAAAAGGAAACATCTTGGTCTGTGTACACATAAGTTTCAGTTAGCAATGCATATTTTCTAGGTTATACATAGGTTTCAGTTAGCAATGTACATTTTCTAGGTTTTATATCTTGAATTCTAGTGCAATATTATAGTTTCTCTAAAAAGGCTTTACTTCTAAATTCATAAGTGTATGGTAAAAAAGCATCTAGCTCCTGCATTAAATGGAAAAGTTTATGCAGCCACTACCTGAATTTCAGCATACAAAGAGACAATATTGCCACGGATAGCATCTACAACAATGGCATTAAATGGCATTTGTTCTTGTTCCTAAATTTTCACCATGAAAGTTGGCTCTGACAGCAGAGTTCTAAAATCCAATGCCATTAAGCTGTTATTATGATATTTCTCCTCAAGATAAGCATAAATAACAAGAAAATTCTGGAGCAATAAAGAAAATCACCTTCAGTATTCATAGGTGGTCATTTACTTGACTATCTCCTAATATATATTACCGATTTTCCATCAATTTTACTAGTACTAAAATCCGCAACCAATTAAAAGCATGCCATTTTTAACAAATTTTACTAGTACTAAAATCTGCAACCAGTTAAAAGCATGCCACTTTTAACAACTATAAGAAGGTATGAAATTTGAACACTGCAAAACAGAATCCATGTAGAAAGCAATATATCCTATACTAGGAATCCAACAAAGAACAAATCCAATTACCAGACAAAATACAAAAGCAGTAAAATAATAACACATTGTATGAGTGAAACAACACTAGTGTACCATCAAGAGTTGCAGTAAACTAGATATAATACCAAGCAGAAATAAGGCAATTTCAATATTCAAAATAATATCTTAAAATCATGGGTAGAACAAAAATATCCTTAAATAGCAAAAACAATTAGCCCAGTTAATCCAAGATGCAGTCATTTTCATCTTTATTCGATTCATTTGGATAAATTTTTTTCCGTCAAAAAACCAACACAAAATTGCCAAACAGGTGATAAACCCTCATATTAAACCGATAATTTCCTCCAAGAATTTGCAGTTTTTACCTGACAAAGATTGGCATCTGGTGCCCAATAAACTCTTTTTGATCTCTGCAATCCTCGCATATTTTCAGATCAACAACCACAAGCACATACATAAACAACCGCTTTTTTATTTCCCGACTTCAATTTTTTCAGTCCCCAATTTCTCACTGATAGTTAAAGGGATTTCAATGGACCGATACTAGGGTTCGAATGCGGTCGACAAGATTCGAAACCCTAAATCTTAAAATTACAATTCCTTCCCCATTTGACATCGCCTAAATGTCCACAAATTTAGACTATCCAAAGCATAGAAAAAACCCCCCAAAAAAAAAGAAAAAAATAAAAAAAGAAGCGCAAACCGCAAACGATAATAATCGATATATATCGAGACACATATATGTATATATATAGATTGGATAGATAGACGTATAGTGGCGCGTAAAGGAGAGATCCAAGGGAACCCTAGATCCTCTGGCTATTGTTTCGATTTCGATTTCGATTTCGATTTTGCGGTTTCAACCTCTCACTCTCTCTCTCTCTTTCAATATTTATTTTCTTTTTACATCCGATTTTATCTGTGTACGTAGTAAAGTGTAGAAACTTGAAGACTGCGCACGTGGGATCGTGTCGCGTGGGGTTGGGAAATGGGTTAGTGGACCAGTAGTGTTAGCATGTTTCGCGCGGTTGTTGGCCACGCACCTTTAATTGCGGATGGGTCTTTTTTTGTGAGTTGTATTCAGTGGTCGTGTTCTGACCACCACTAGAAGGCTCTTTTTCTGCATTTTATTTTTTTAATTCTTTTTTAAGTAATTCATATATTATAATTCTTTTTATTTTATTTTTTATTTTTATTTAAAGTGTACTGTTAACTCATAAAAACTGGACTTGTATAATTTATTTTGCTCCTTTATTTATATTTTGTATTTTACTTTTACTTAAGTATTTAATTATTTATTTATAAATGCAATAAAAATTCAAAAATATTTATTAACTTACAAATTATTGTTAACAAACTCTTCAATACTTTAATTGACAAAAGATTATATTTAATTATAAGCAAAAATTGAAAAATATATTTAACCAAAATTAATTATAAATGTTGCTTAGATTTTTAATAAAAGTTCATAATCAAATAATATGTTTTTTCCTAATATAGAATAAAAGACATATACCATTCAATAATTTTAAAAAATGTTAACTTATAAAGTTTTAGAAATTTTTATTTTTTAGAATTTCAATTAAAAATAACTACAAAATACAAAAACGTAAACTAATCAAATTTCACTTGTAGTTGCTAAAATTATTTCTTAAATCTAACTCGACTTAAATTAATAATTTAAAATAATTATAATATATTATTAATTTGAGTCGAATTTAATTGGTTTAATTCAGATTAGGTATATTTCATAATTATTTTTCAGTATCTGTATTAATGATTCGATATGCAATCAACTGTTATAATCAATAAGTTTTCAAATTGTTTACTTGAAAAAATAGAACCTTCTTATTGAATGATCATATTACTTTTCAAATTTTGAAATTTTGGATCAACAGAGGAATAATTAAGTAGGAGTCTGGAGAGGTTTATAATGTACGTAACTTTTTTTTTTTTACAAAGAGATTATTTTTGTGACTCGAACATGTGACCTTTTAGTGACAAAAAAATAACTTTACCGATGGTTGACTTGTTTTGAAGATTATAATTAAGTATGAGAGAATTATTTTTCAAAAACTAAAAATTAAAAGAATTTTTTAAAAATAAAAATTATTAAATTATTTTTTAAATAAAAAAGTCAATATCTTCCATGATGTTCTGATTCCCGTGTGGTCGTGGTACAAGTAACCTTTTCTCTGCATTTAGCCCGCTTCATGGGCTGGATTGAAAAAGGCAGATTAGACCACCACCG
>JANIPN010000006.1:1625728-1638308 GCA_027478595.1 Erythroxylum anguifugum
CTTTCTTTCTCCTCGAGTACACTCTCCATACACTAGGTTTATTACCCATTTTAACCTCATCCCTCTCGGTCCTAACAGTTAGTTCCTACAGTGACCAGCCTAAACTCTCTCAGTTGCATATTGAATTCTGAGAGTTAGGTATATATCATCTAGGTCTCTATGTAATCAGAATAGACTTCTCTATGAACTTCTGAAGTGCAAATTGCTACTAAATTGTACTATGTTTAATTGCATTGGTTTACCAGAGAATCACAACCAGAATAATCATCAAAACATAGATCACACTGCATTTCTTAACTGAAAAATAAATCAACATCTGAGCAGAAGCAAGCATCTGAAAGTATTACCTCATCAAGACGTTCACCTACGTTTGTTCTATCAACTATAACCATGGAATGCCCCATGCCGCATGTAACACTGAAAAATGAAGGGCAATTCTTAGTTTGGGATGAAACTATCCAGCATTATTCAATGCTTTGAATCTCCTAAAACAAAAATGATAAACGACTTACCCTATAACATGCATGCCTTCAAGAATATCTACCTTTTTGGGTATGGTCGAAGACCTGAAATTTAAGGCAACATTGAGTAAAAACACATCTTAGCCACATAATATCTCAAATCAGAAACACATACTTCTGTCCATTAGGGCCATATCCCAATTCACCATATTGAGCGTGACCCCAACTTATGCAGGAGTTATCAGCACCAACAAAATGATGCATGTTTCCAGAATCCATGCAGCGTATATTCCAACCACTACACTCAAAGAGGGGGAAAAACTAGTAGTTATTATCCAGGAAATTGATTCCGAAACTAATTGATTTAACTACTTGAGATTAAATCAAGATCTTCATATTCCCTCAAAATATCACATAAATGGAAAATATGGCAACATTTAAACAGTAAGTAACCATCAGAATAGATAGTACAATCATAGCTTCAACAAAGTGACGAGCCATTCTGTTTTTAAGGGCATAAACAAATTTTAATATATAAGAGAACAGAAGTAGGTTTCAACAACTAACAAGAAGCAGCACTAGCAAAACAAATTCATGGCCGATTTACCCATAAACGTGAAAGCAGACAAGGAAATGCTGTGAAAAGAAATGTGAAGCAACATAATAGCTCTGAGAAGAACCTTAGATCCATGAGCGGCTTAGGATACATCCAGTCGTCTCCAGTGTTCTTTATTTTTCCCCACATATACAACTGGCCACCTCCTGGAAAGGAGGAAGAAAGAAGAAGAAACAGGTCACTTGAAATTCATATTTGACCATGCTACAAGCTGTAAGTAAACATGAATTTGAATCTAGCCAAAGCCAATGACCATAATCATTCAGAAAATTAAAAGATTGAAAATGAAATCACAGGAGATGATGTAAGCATGCATTGAGGGTAAATGGATATTTTCATTTCACAAATGTAAACCGCATGCATCCCAATAAAACTTGTGTAGATGGCTACAAAGAAAACACAATTTCTACCTATTAATCAAGTAACACCCTAAATGCCAACTGCAGAATTGATAACATTAATGTGATTGTTAATTACAGATATGATATGACACCATATTCTTAGGCTCCTCAAAATTGACCATCATCATTCCATGCCGGACATTTAACCATCAAGTTATCCATAACCATCAACCTAAAGGCAGTATTTCAATACTGCCACAAAAAAGATGAACCATGCAACCAAGAATGACCTTAAAAAAAGAGAGAGAGAAAAATGATGAAAGCCAACAACCATAAACAAACTGCTACCATCTGTAGCAAAACCTACAAATCCAAACTTAAAAACCATTAAAAGCCATAAAAAGGCATCTGTTCAGTTAATCAAGAGAAAAAGGATGAACCAAAAGCAGGCAGTAATACATTTTTTATATTTATATGAGTCCAATATTGCATGTAGGCATGCATGACAATACCTGCAGTGCATGAAGAGTTCACAGAACCAGCTGAAATGACTGCATCAGGAGGTAAAACATTCTGTCTCTGGAAACCATCCACGCGACGAGGTACCCACTCATCCTTCTGCTCTCTGTGTCCAAGTCTATATCACAAGGAGGCAGTAAGTAATCAGGCACCACCATGGACACTTAAACTCTCAAAGATTCAGTCAAAACCCAAGCAATACTTGAATTTCACAATATTTTGCATCTGATCCAATTACGGAACAGTGAGGACATACCTTCCATAACCACCAAAGCCCCATCTACACATGCAGAATCGCAAGCAATTATCAAATGTTGGTGCATAGTAGAACATGGGAAGAATAGAGAAGGATATCTAACTTGCAGTTAGAGAAACAAAGAAATACTTACGTGTAGACATGACCGCTAGAATTTACAGCCACTGCATGCCCATCAGAAACCAGTAAATGCATCAGATAAGAGCAGTTAGCATTTCAAAAGTTGGAGTTTAAATTGCTAATAACCTGTATGGTTTGATCCACATGCAACTTTGATGATGGTTTCCCCAGAAAGCGAAGCTATTGCCCTTGGGCGAGGTTGGGCTTCATAAGCAAGCCTGACTGAGCTATCTTTAGTATTGTACTGCATGTGCAAAAATCATGTTTAATTCAAACAAAAACCATTTAGCATACATAGAATTTCAGAAGAACAGACTAACCACAGAATATTGCCAACTAATATGGTATATTCAAATTTAAAAAGATTTAGTTACCAAACAACTGTTGAAATTATAATTAGCAAGTAGATCAGAAGACTGGACGCCAGTGATAAAAATTCAAATAAAATAAACATCTTTATTCAACTTACCTCATTATCTGTTCCATGTCCAAGTTGACCATACTGTGGGAGTCCTGCAGTTCTAGAGATCAAAAATCAAGAATAGTTGGAAATGGAGTTAGGGAATAACAGAAGTAAATTGCTAGCCATAAGGAATTAGTTGAAGATTGTAAAGCAAAACTCAAACAAATTTACAAACCATACAATATGGAAGCTCCTTCAACAGAAGTTAACCACACAGTAAATTCAGCACCACAAGCAGTGGTCTTGACGTCAGACACATGACAGCGAACTGGCGAAGACTCAATTTCTACATATTGGTGAAAATTTTTATGTAGAAGGTTAAAGTGAAGCAATATAGGGGTTCCAATATAGGAAAAACGTGAATGATATGTCTTCAGTAACAGCACTAATTACTATTCAGATTCTTGAATCTGCATCTTATTCATATCAATATATTGAAAGCACTTAAATTCATTCAAGAGTCACTTAAACAACCACTAAGGAATTTGACTAACCAATCTTCACTGAACCAGAACCAAGTTGCCCATGTTTATTCCAGCCAAATGCTAGGGACTGACCCTCATTAGTGACCACTACAGTGTGGCTTCTTCCTGCTCCAGCTTTGATAATTTTATACCTATTGATCAAACAGCAACCAGAAAATGAACTCCAGTCAGCCACCAGACACTTTGATGTTAGGTTAACCCACTCAGAGTAGAAAGCAACTATTTAATGCAAAAATCAGCAAAAGAATCTATTGGAGGTCAACTGTTTCGTAGCCAAACAGAAAATTCATTGTTCATCGAGTAAACTCTGAGTCCCTCTCCCACATCTTCTTCTTAAAGCGTAAATCTTTTATCTCAAAGAAACCTATGAAAACCCAAAGTTATTCTTTGGATACACTTATATTCAGAAGAGATGAGAAGCAACTGTTCTTTATCCATGCATTGGAGGGGGAAAAAAACAAAATTTCTACCAGGTAAAGTAACTCATTAATGAGAATGAAATAGAAAAGAAATTCAATTGCCTTCCACAGCTTACTTGGAAAGTTCAGAAACAACTGTAGGCCTATCACGCTGAATTAAATCTCCGTGACCCAGTTGACCCTTCTGGGCACATAATAAAAGCCTGATGAGTTAACATTAAAAGTTTAGAATAACAAAAGCATCTACATGAATTCTTGGTTAAACAAATCTAGCCTCATTTCGCCCCCATGTATAACATCTTCCTTGAACATCCAATGCCACACAATGGCACGATGCTGCATCAGAAAAAAAAGGAGAAGATACCATTAAATAAAACTCCAACATCGAACAGTCACTTCGTTTCTTAATATGTTTCCCATTTCCATCAAGTTAAAAGTTCACTAATTCTACTTACACAACAACAACAAACCCCCAATTCACAAAATAAACCATGTGTATGCCTAGCAAACAAAAAACCCACAAACAAACAAAAGTAGAAAGTGGGGTAAGCGAATGCTACCGCATCCAGAAGCAACGAAACGAATGTCTACGCCAACAAGAGGACGAAGCCTAGTGGGAGAGATCAAGTTCCCTTCTTGAGTTCCTTTCTTCCGGCCAATCACATCCCAACACGTCGCACCACAGAACAACAGCTCTCCACCCTTCTCCTCTTCCAGCTTCTTCTCTTCCTCCACCATCTTCCCTTCGCTGCCCGCCGCCATTCCTGGTCAAACTCCTGCGAGACTTCAAAAAAAAAAAAAAAGAACACCCGAGCAAACCAAATGCGCACACAAGAGATCTAACGGCTACTATTTGAAAACAGAGACTTAATCAACGGCTATAAAGACGCAGAAATTGGCGGGAAACGGCGGCAACGGCTAGTTGGAAGAGATCGATCGCTTTTTAGGGTTTCAGTCTCGGAGATGAAAGGACGGAGCAGAGCGAAACCCTAACTCAAAAATGGGGACTCGCTGAAGAGGCTAAAAAAGAGGGATCGTTCGGGTTTTCCAAGAATAGGCACTTTATTATCAAACACTATTATTATTAATATAATAAATATTTTTAATTTTAGTTATTCTTTTTAATTTTTATGTCTTTTTTATTTTCTATAATTAATTTACATAATAAATTCTCATTTACCTGTTTCGGACAATTTTGGTCTTTTTCCTTTTTTGTTTTGTACTTTTGAAACTAAAGAACTTGTTAAAGTTGAAAGGGTCACGGTTTCGATGCTTTGGAAGGAGGGAAAGGGAAACCGTGTTTTCGTCATTAACGGACTTGTCTGACTCATTTTAAATTAATTTTAAAATGAAAAATAAGAAAATTTATTAAGGAAAAAAAGAAAAAAAATACATACCAAGTGGCATTTTCATTTTTCTCTATTATTTTTATTTTATATTAAATAAATATAAGTTATATTATTGCTGTTAGACAATTTTGTCCTTCCCCGTAAAGTTGGACAACTATTAATTGCATTGTTTGGTTTTTAAATAAATATCGGTTAAGTTACGTAATTTGATCCAGATAAAGATAATAAAGTGATTAAATAAATGATCTAGATTAATAGGTCAAAGTTCGGGTAGAAAATAGATCCTAATTAGTGTGAACTAGGCTCATATCGGCCTTGTGATGGGGAAGTCCGATAAGGAAACTATATAAAGTTTTTTTTTTTGTCGAAACTATATAAAGGTTAAAGTCTCTTGCAGTTATTCATATAAATCGTAAACATAAGGAATCTTTGACCTGATAAAAAAATGTACGTATTGAGAAAACTATAAAAAGACCTAAACCACGTGTCGGTAAACACTTTCCATAAAAAGTTCCGGGAGATTAGCGATCGCTTGAAACTCGGAATCGATATCGGAATTAGAGATGTAACCGAAATCAGGTATTCCACATTTCCTTCGTTTTTAATCTTTTGATGTTGATCTTGGGTAAGTAATAAGGTACGTACTACGTATTACAATTACAATATAAATTTTAAGAGATACGTATAATATTTTATAAATTATATTATTAAAGATTATTTAACTTATTAATTACTCAAAATCAAGATAGAAAACTTAACTTACATATGATCTTTTAAAAATCACACCATAAATTAAACCGATAATATAAAAAGTTTAAAATTTAAAAGATTTAACCAATATTAGACCGTCTTAATAAAATTTAAGAATTTAAAATATGATTAAAGGAGATTTTCGCTAATTTAAAATTTAATTAAAAAGAAAATATTAAATAAAAATTAATTAGCTTATTTTAGTTTACAAAAATCAATTAATTTACAAAAATCGACCTATTTTTAGCAATTGTTCTTATTAAAAAAAATAAACTTTGAGTCATATTAGATGAGACAATTCAATATCGAAATTGACTCAAAGCTTAATCAAACCGAACTCGGCTCAAACTCATTATTAACTACCAAGTCTATTAGAGTTTATAATCTTGTTCTTGTGCAATCTATTAACATTACCCCAACTCATTTTCTATATCTCACCATAGTTCTTAATTTTAACAATGACAATAAGTTGAATTAAGTTTTTTTTTTAAGTTAGAATTAACTTTTTTAAATGGTTCAAATTTAGTGTAATCGAACTTGAATAACTTAAAATTCGACCAAATGAAGACTAAACTAACATTATTTTACTTCAGTTTAGTTGAGTTGATTAGGATTATTCGAGCTTAACCAAGTCAAACCCTTACGATCAAACTCAAATCAAAGTTAAATAATTTGAATCCAACTTATTAATTTTGTAAATTGAATTGAGTCCGTTTTTACCATTTCTATTCATCTCGACAGCTCTCGCGAATTAAAAAAACAACGTGATTCAAATTATTCGAGTCTAACGAAATCAAACTCTTAAGATTTAGCTCAAATAAAAAATTTATAGTCCGGAATGGGTTAGTTTTACCACTCAACATGTTTAAAAAGGGAATAAAACACTAGAACTTGATCTTGTTTCTCATCGTGTATAGATCACAAAACTATGAACTTCAGCACCATAAAGAACAAACTGTCTTCGTATTTATATACAAAAGACTCTGAATCCATGTAAGTCCAACCTGCAATGAACCAAAAGGTTAGATATTCTGATTTTGAACTCGTTCTTCTGTTTTGTGCATCATGTAAATGTTAGTCTGTTTTAGTATTCTGAATCTTGAAAGATTCTCTTGTTTTAGATGGAATTAGTTGTTTGGATCCAGAAGAGATTCTTACATAAGCTTGGAAAATTAAATTATATTTGGTCCGACTTATCCAAAGTCATCATATCAAGTTTAGGATAATCAGACTTTAGATCGGAACTAGTCTAAGAGTCTACAAAACTCATTTCAAACCAAACAATACGCTTCAATTTAACTTGTTAAAATGACGTCGTTTTGATCTTTAAGTTTAAGAAATTCATAATTTAACGCCTTAAAATGACATTATTTTAGTCTAAATGACCTGAATTCTCTTCTCAAAATGTCATTTTCTAAAAGTAACATCGTTCTAATCTTTAAACTTATATTAGAATTTTTAAATTCGGGAAACGATATACGTGATTTACAAATTATTACTTGTATTTGATACTTTAAAAAGCAAATGTGGTCTAACAGCAAATAATAAAACTATAAACAGAAGCCAAAGCTGTTATTTGACATAAGAATATGCAAGATAAGAGAAATCAGTCATCAAGTCTCCATTTGTGCTTGGAGCAGATAAGGATATACTACTAACAAATGTAATAACAAAATATGAACCTAAAACCCCTCCTTTCACAATAAATAAATAAATTAATAAACCAACATCTGAGTCTCCATTCCAATTGATGGATAGTTACTGCTGAGTCAAAGAAGCTATCAATCATTTTCATGTTCACCACTCTGCCGTAGAGCTTTCCGGTGGTTGTACTACCGATATCGTATCGTCTGCCTGCTGTTGCTTTATTTGTTCTGTTGCTCTGGAAGTTCAAACATGTTTTGTTGGGTGGATTGCATTTGCTGCAACTGAAACAGTTGGTGGTTGACTGGAAACTGGGCATCGCCGCTCATCTCTGCAGCATCGACTCTCAACCGACGCACCTCAGCTATCAATGCTTCGTTTAAAGCTGCCACATCAAACACCAAAATCAATAGATCACGAAGGACTCAGGATTCCAATCTCCTCAAGTCAATGGAATTCAAGATAACCAGACTATATTGTATCTATAACAAAATGGATATCTCATAGAAGTGATTGAGAAAAGCTTGTAAACTATAACTCTGTGCACACGATTGTATAATTTGTCGTCGAATTGAACTCAAGGATCTCGTGAAAACAATCATAGGCCAGAATGTGCATAAAAAAATATTAAGAAGCTTCAGGTAAATCACTGTGAATACTTCTCCAAGAACATGATCTAAGAAGTGCATAATACTTCTGTCATACTCAATCTTTATTTCCTTTCAACCAGAGAAGAGAAGGTTTGTCATGCCCGGAAAATCAGCACTGGCTTGGTTGTATAAACAACTAGTGCCTAGAAGCAAACGCAAGGCAGCTAAAGCCAAGCCAGTAGGTCATCAGAGTCAGACCGAAACCAGCATAGGAGAATCAAGAAAGAATGTGATTTAAGTACAATTATAAGGGGAAATATGTAGGAATCTTATACTTGCCACTTAGATGTGATGCATCTACGAATAGAACCTTGGATGTAACCTTGAACAAGAATTGTGAAAAGTCATATCATAACATGTACATTTCTTTCCTTGATGGCCTTGGATGTACATCATGAAATTTTGTTGCAAGTTGAGAAGTGTTGAAGCTCCCAAAAGCACAAAAGGAAGCAAAGAACATACCGTCTTTAAGTTGACCTTGTTGTTCCAATGCCTGAAGACGGAATTTCAACTCATTGTTTTGGCTTGTAAGACTTGCAGAATCTCTCTGTACACAAGCGAGATTGGATTTATAAACATATCAAACAAACTAAATAACGTAAATAAATTGTTATGAGGGAAAATGTAAGAAATTGACAGCTCACCTGTAAGATTGTAGCTTGAGCAGACAATGTGGTTACTTCCGTCTGCAGGGTTTGCACCTTTTGCTCTAACTCTGAAATATACCTCAATTTCCTCTCTTTCGAACGAGCAGCTGACAGACGATTTGCTAAAATCCTGGAATGAACAACTTAGAATTTAGTGCATTTCTTTGAAGGGTGTACAAACTCATTTTCATATTGATCAACCAATAAAGGTAAACGACATGCAATACCTTTTAACACGTTTTGGGTCAGACATAGCAATTTCAGCAAGTTTCTCATTAGTCGCGATCTTTTTCAGCTCCAATTCATTGAAATCACCATTTCCAAACTCTAAGTTGAATTTAATCAAGTTCACATCCATTGAATTCTTAGGCAAGCGTTGACCCACCTGTGTTCCCATGGGAAAGGGCTTTGGAGGCTCATCATCCAACTGCAAATTTTCCATGTAGCTGTCCATCGACATACTTCTACGATGCTGTGTAGCCATTCCAATGACCTCATTTGCAGTCCTCTTAAGTCCTTCGTTCTTCTCAACCAAACTTGTCCCGTGAACGTTGTTTATAAGTCCTTTAGCTTGGCTTTCCACCTCATTGTCGCTGTTTTCAGTGTCATTCGTTTTTGTGCCACTGACCTTGCTATCAAGATCCTTATCCTCAGTACCAGACGAGTTCCATGTATCAATGCTGTCCAAATTCATATACTCATTTATCAAGTCATCCACAACAATTCCTTCAGATCTCCTATCACTTATCCCCTCTATATTTCCACTCCCATTTCTCATCCACCCAGATTCCCTTCTCATCAACTCCATCTTAGAATCTTCCATTCCAAAGCCCTTATTACCAACAGGTATCAGCTGGGGTGATGATTGAATCATGACAGAGAATCCCAATGGAACACTATCACTCATGGACCGTCTGTGTCCTCTGCGTGGAGGCAAACTCTCAGTAGCCCTCGACATATTGCCTCCGGTAACCGGAGAAGGAATCGAGAACCCCTGAGAACTACCAGGCCTATCCTCCATTGGCACATTGGTCATACCAGGGCCAGTCTGCTGATTGGATAAATATTGTGCCTGAACCACAGGGCTGGAAGGAGGCAAACCATTAGGAGAAAAGGTTGCTGGTTGAGACAAGGACCACGAATGAGATGGTCCACGGTTCAAATTCTGCAAGCCTAGCTGTTGAGACACCGACTTTGAACCCGTCATTTGAGGACTATTATGGTGCGAGGGAGGCAAACCGATTCTCTTGTTATTATTATGATTATCAGGACCAAAATTTGGTTTCCCCGTTGAAGATTGGTGAACACCAAACGTCGACTGAAACATCTGCACACCACTTTCACTAACACCACCCTCCATTCTTCACCAATCTAATTACCAATCTCAGGCATCAAACAGACTCCAAAACTCAACAAACCCACCTCCAACTTTCACTGATTCTGAGTTCAAACCAAACCATATACACAAATTCCAAGAAAAGTACCCATTAAAAATGTAAAAACAAAAAAGAAACAAAGAACATAAAGTTCAGTTTACAGCATCAAGAGGGGTGAATCGGCGTACCTGGTCGAGACCCAAATCCCGAATCCTGGATTCGAGTAAGAGCAGCAGAGAACGAGTCCTTTTCAACAATGTCTGAAACCGAAAAATGGGCAACAAGCGACTAACCAAGTAAGGTCAATCCTAACAAGGAAACAGAAGATTCTGTTGCCAACTATGTCGATAATAATCACACACACACACACACACACACGCAATAAGGCTCTCTTCGCAAAGCTTTCCCAACTCGTTGAAATTATCGACAACAAGGTTTTCAGCTTCTTCGCGAGTTGTTCTTTAGCTTACTTTGTTTGTACACTGAGGTTTTGGTCAGCCAGTGTCGTGTCTTCCGCTTGCGTGAAAGGCGCGTGACCAACGCGGTTTCGCTAATCATCTTCCTCTATCTCCGCTGGAGACCTTTTTTTAAAAGATAATCTTTGTCCAAATGCTATGTTCCCACAGGCGCGTGTGTTAGCTGCACGCGCGGGAGAGGTTGAATCTGGGGATAAGGTTATTGACCGTCCTTTATCCTTTAATATGGATATATATATATATAAATACGATATTGACAAATGGCGCACCTAACGGTCTTTGTTTTTATAACGGTAAGTGTTAATTATAAACATAAGATTTGATTTTTTCCCCCCATGTCTTAAATACCAAATTTTAAGCTTTAATCGGTATTAAATATTAAAGCTTGAATAAATTAAAATTTTAAAATATAATTAAAAAATTTATCCCTATCTATACAATAATTTAAATTTTAATTAAAAATAATTGTTAAGTAATATTAATTGATTTATTTTAATTTATAAGAAATTATTAATTAATAAAAAATTATTGATTAATTAATAAATTAGTCGATTTTTAATAACAAAAATTATTCGAATCGAAAAGTTGAAAAGTTGAATTGTTCAAAATTTTTCTGATAGAATTAACTAAATCGATTGGATTTTTTAATCATTAATTTTTTTAAGCTTAATTAGACTAATCTTTAAGTTGATTATTTATTTTAAATTTATATTTTAAAAATTAATGAATAAAAAATATTATATTCTCTTATAATTTAATTAATTTTATAAAAAAATTCCAAATACTCTTTATCATTTTAAATTTTTAAAACCATTATTTTAAACTTATATTAAAAATCATGAAAAAATTAAAAATTATAAGAAGTTTTAAATTTTTAATATTATTATTTTTCTTAAAATTAGTAAAAGAATTATGTATTGCTTATACTAAAATTATTACAATAATAATAATAACAAGTGTAGTAGTACGCAGCCTTACCCCTAACTAATAAAAAGGTTGTCTCCAAATGACCCACAAGAAAATAAAATAAATAAAGTAAATAAAAATATGTAATAAATAAATTATGAAATAAGTAATAAACTAAATAATACGAAAAACCCAATAAAATTATTATTTATCTCTTTATAGTATTTTTATTATTATATAAGTGTGTTCATTTTTTATTTATTTATGTCTAAAAAACATTATATTGTAATTTAAAATTATAAATATTATATTATTAGAAAAAGGTAAAAATTAATATAGTAACTAAAAGTAAACCACAAAGAATAAAAGTATATTTAACCCTTTTTTTATATACGGTACAATAATTTACTAGATAATATTTGTTTAACTTTCAACCTATTTTTTCTAGTGTTATGTTTAGTTTAATAATAATTTATATTTAATATGAATAAAAATATTATAATATCTTTTTTTAAAATTTAATTTGTTTTATTATTTATTAAGTTGATAATAATTATGATGTATTTTATCATATACGGATTATTTGTTGAATGAACTAAATATTAAAAATAATTAATAATAAATGCAAGGATAAAACTTATAATTTCTTTTTTGTCAAATATAATGTCCATTGTCTTTATACTTAATTTTGTAAAATATAATGTCCATTTTAAGCCTAATAGTAGAGAGATTGAAATGGGCCAGATCGGGCTAGTCCTGAGCCGGCGGGGCAGACCCTTGCCTATTGGGGCTCGAGGTAACGAGCCCAAGTTCAAGTCCGATCATGCCAAACACAGCTCAACCCTAGCTAAATTTTTGTAATTAAAAATGTAAAACAACATCGTTTTGCTTAGAAGAGTCGAGTCTCAGGCAAAGCCTGGCTTGGGTAACCGGAGCCCGAGTCCAAGCCCCAACCCGAGGCTTGATCGGGCCTAGTTGCCATCCCTACTTAATAGAATGTTATTGGGGTCGTATAATGGTAAAATAAAATTGCTTTCCTCTCTTTATTTAGTGAGTTTTAAGGATTATGTAATTTTCAAAAAGATAATTATTAATATACCTT
>JANIPN010000006.1:1647670-1662631 GCA_027478595.1 Erythroxylum anguifugum
AATGAAAATTGAAAATATATGCAAAAAATCAAGATAGAAAACAAAAAACTGTTTTCTGAAAGTAAACGCACCCTAAGACTCTATTCTATATTCTTTTATAAACGTTGAGGTTCATAATGCAATTTTAACCAGTTGTGTTAGAAAATGCCTAACTCACTCCTAAGAGCTAGCTCAAGAGGGGGAGGTTTGCATACTATTATAAATTTTTTAATACCTTCATAATTGTCTGATGTGGGACTCCCGACAAGTTGTTATAAAAAATATCGTTGAATTTAAAAAAAGGGCGATATAATTCAAAATTTTCACTTAATTGGCTACGTTTATGCTTCATTCACAACAATAAGATGATCGTATTTTCTATCCAACTTAGAACTTCGCTCAAAATTCAAAATTTTATACGATGCAACGTTGTTTTTATTCTTTAGGATTATAAGTTAATGTTTGATAAGCTCAATCAAATTCTGCCTAATCCTAACTTGAAATTCCTTATTTTCAAGAAAATAATGCTGTTTTTATTTTTTAAATTTAAAATATATATACTAATCAAATGCAATTGAGTTCAATCGAACTTGAAATTCTAAAATTTCAAGAAAATAATGCTGTTTTTTTTAAAATTTAAAAATATATATTAATTAGATGAAATTGAGTTCAATTGACTCTAAGAGGTGGTCGAGTTGATAAAGTAGACGGCATAGGGCTAAAAGGTCATGTGTTCGATTCTCCCTACCTATGCTCTCTCGATTGAGCCTGTCGCACAAGACTTGTTTAATGCGGAGTACTCGGTTGACATGATTTACAGGTTATTGCATCAATCCGAAGATTTACCTAGTATACATCTAAAATGTTATTTTCCGAGCATAAATCAGAGTGAAATTTGATCATCTGAACGCTGTTTAACTGGATTTTTGGGAGAAGAGATTAGGTTACGACTCCAACAGGATAAAGTCAAACTCAACCCGAATGAATTGAATCTTTCTGAAACTCCGTGAGACCAGCTGTTTCTATTTTCTACAACTGCAGATTCCTCAGTTCTTAAAAAAAAATTATCGAACTTCCTTCACCGTAAAATTTCTATTGGCTCGTTACTATTTTTTTTAATATCTGAGGGAGAAAAAAATGATTACACAATGAGTTTTGGGAAACAAGTTCATGACATATTATCTAGTAGGAGTACATAACACTTAATAGGTGAATGTTCAAAATAAGTGATTCCTATTACAAAATGCTTAGCATAGCTCGCTAATAAGTCTGTACAATAGTTCCTCTTGCAATAGATGTGACGACAGACTACTGTTCAGTTCCGCGTAAATATTGGCCCATTGCTGTTACTAATGCGTTATTGATTCGTTCAAACCGAACTGACTTCTTAATCCTTTTAAACAAAACTTGTCAATTTCGGGTCAGACTAAACAGGGTCCAATCTACCATCTCAACGCAATGCAAACTTTAAGTTACCATATAAGGCCTGCGTTTGATGTTCCACATTGGATTAAAACCAGAACTTGACAAAGTTCCCTAAGATTCTCAAAGCCCGTCACGACACAACAGCGTCTGATTTTCACACTCCAAGTAGCGATTGCTTTTGTGTACAAGTTCCAATAGTAATCAAGTTGCCTTTTTTCTTCACGTAAGATTAAGGACACAAAAATAGTAATAAAAAAAGGACACAAAAATAGGAAAATGGACAAATACAGAAAAGAAGAAGAAGAAGAGATAGTGACCAGATCACCCGTGAACTTTGAACCGAAGCATCCCGTGACACACGCACTAAATTTACTATTTCTGCCATTCTCCTGCAAGCAGTCCTTCCCATGGTTCCATTTGTTCACTTATGTCATATTCTGTGTCTCCAGACTCACATGGCCAATAGCTAGCTTGCTTACACACCCCCTTCTTTCCTCTTTCCTCTCACCGTAATTAATAAATTATAGGGCACATGTAATAATTTGTAAATTATCTGATGCGGAAGAATTTGGTTTAAAATTTGAACTAATTCGATAATTTTATCAATGAAAATTTTGAATTAATCAAAATTTTTTATCTAGTTTTCAACTTTTTGCTTTAATTTAGTTTAATAATTTTTGTTATTAAAAATTGGTTAATTTATTAATTAATCGGTCAATTTTCATAAACTATTCAATTTTTATAAACTAAAATAATTTGATTAATTTTTATTTTACAAATTTCTTTTTCAGTTAAACTTTAAATTTTTTGGTTAAGGAATAATAGTCTTTTTAAATCATTTTTTCAAAATCTTTTATTTTATTCAATCTTTAATCAGTTTTATAACATTATAATATCAGTTAAACCTTTTAAACCTTAAATCTCTCATCTTAATATTTTAACTCTCGATTTAATTTTAAAAACATTGATAATTAGTGACTCAGAATTAATTGACGGATTTGATTTAAAAGATAGTATAGTTCATCGAGTTTTGACTTGTAATCAGTCATTTTTAAGATTAGATTTATCATTTAGACTTATAACCCTTTTGAGTCTTGAGTTGAGAGAATGGTATTCAAGGTTTTAAAAATCAGACTGAATCGTCCGATCCGATTAGAAAAAGTTTAAATCACCCGATTTTTATACATAGAAGTTATTAGGTAAAACCAAACCGGATCATTGATCGGTTTAAACTTTTTTCGATTTTAAAAACCTTGATGGTAATTAATGAATTATGGGGTACACATAATAATAATATATAGCCGGTCCGATTTTTAAAACCTTGATGGTAGTTAATGAATTATGGGATGCACATAATAATAATATGTAAACTATGTGATATAGATGAATTTAATAAATTAGTGACTCAAAATTAATTGATGGATTTAATTTAAATGATGTGTAGTTCATGAGTGTTTTAACTTATGATTAATTTTTTTTAATATTAGATTTACCATTTAGAAGTATAACTATTTTGAGTTGAGAGAATAGTAATTAATTAAATTATTGGGTATACATAATAATATGTAAACTATATATATATATATATAGATAAATTTGATAATTCAATGACTGCAAATTAATTAACAGATTTAATTCAAATAATGTAAGGTTTATATGGTTTTAACTTTTGATCAATCATTTTTAAGGTTTTTTTTAAATTAATCATTTTTAAGATTAAATTTACCATTCAGACACGTAACTTGTTCAAAGACTGTTTTTAATAGACCTGCATAAAAAATAAATTATATATATACAAGAATAAATAAATAAATACATAAATAAGAAAGAAAATAAGTAAATAAAATTTAAAAAATTACAAGAAATTTTTTAGGGTACCTAAAAAAATGCTAATACCAAATAAATAAGGAGAAAGAATTGCACGTAAAAGGATATGTCTAAATAAATGATATAAGACTCGAAGAAAATATTAAAAAAAATTACAAAAAATACAACTATGTTAGATTTTTAACTCGTATCTTCGTATGTTAAAGTTTTTATTAAAAGTTATGTTTCGATAAATTCTAATATAGCTATATTATTCTTAATAACCTTATTTCAGTTCTTCTCAAGCCCTTTTCTTTTCCATCTTACTTCTTAGACCTAGTTGAAATACTCTTATCTTATAAAGACAAAGTTCACGTCTGAATCACCACTTGACGTTCACCGTCTGAATCGCCACTTAAGGGATTGAAATTTTGCTACTTGAGGAGATCCCGTTGCTTTTAAGCCTGTACTCGACGACAAAGGGACCACGCGGTTTCACGTAGAATGTTATGAGAAATGTGGTCACAATGAGAGGGTAGTTGGGTGAGTTTGGACAGTTCTTATCAACTTGATCCTTAGGATTGGAAGTAAGCGAAACTTAGTATTACCAGACAAATGGAAAAAAAAAAGGGAACTTTCTTAAGATTGGTTTGATTTCTTGTGAAAAAAAAGGCAAATAGTAAAATCCTTACTCATTTTGTAATTTTAACTAAACTAAATTATAAAAACAAGTAACACTAAAATAATTCAACTTCTAATTTTTGACAAAAATAGCACGGTGTTAAGTTTTTTGTAAATACGAATGACATGATGAGCCATATCATATTCGTATTTTTGTCACGTCATTGGCACATATTATACTTATGTTATGTATGAAATTTATTATTTAATAAATTTAAAATATTAAAAACTCTAAAATAATTATGCACCCTCAATATTTTGTACTTTATAATTAGTTTAGGTTTTTAATATTTTTTATTTATTAGGTAATATAATTTATATGTGACATAAATACAATAACTGACACCTCATGACAAGAATATTTATTTGATGTAGCTCGTCACTTCATCCACAATAACGTTAGGTTATTTTTGTCAAAAATTAAAAGTTTGAACATTTTAACGTAACTTTAATATTGTAAAATTAAACATTTATTCTATAATTAACAAAAAAACAACCAAGTGTAATAAGAATAATTGAACTTGGACAAGTAGGTAGAATTTGGATGACTTTCACGTATTCTCTAAGGCAAATTATGTAATAGTCTGATTACTGAATTGTATTGATATAGTGATATGTAATGATTGTGTACATGTTGATGATATGAATTATTGAGATAAATGATTGGATTATTCTGAAATGATTATATGAAATGTTTGTAGTCCATGATGTACTTGCTGAAATATGATGTATATTGTTATCTGGTATTTAATATTAAATGATGTGATACATCTGTTGAATTGGAAAATACAATTGTGATATTTGTTTTCTGACTTGAGTGAACACATCGATGATGTTTCACTCACTGAGTTCGCAAACTCATCAAAATTGCAATGTTGATTTTCAACTACTAGGGAGACCTAACTTTTAGGGCTATATAATAGAAGTCTAATACTGTTAATTTTGGAAACAAGAATGGCTCAAAAGTCTGGTCAGCTGATACCTACTAAATCTAGATAGAATACTTTTGTTTAGCTTCTCCTTTCATGTTGAACTAAACTCCCAAACGCTATGTTATGTATAAACATGGATTATTAAATGTAATAACAATGTAAGTAAGTTTCATTTTGTGAATGAAATGAGGAGTTTTGATCTGTGGAAATACTTATGTTCTGTATGATGCCATAATAAGTTAATGTGATTGCTCTAACATGTCATTTTTATAGGGTATGTTCTTAAATGTCCTTTGGATGTTCGACCATATGCTCTATAGTAGTGGTGTGTTACAAATTAAACGCTGGATAATGTCAAGTAGATGAATAGAGCATTAAGTATTGCTCCATGACATCAAAGAGGACTTGCCATTCTTTACTCTTTTATCGTTTCGAGATGACCCAATAACTACTCTTGCTTTATTAAGAATGGTTTAACTCTTAAAGTGTTTCATTATTTGAGATTTTTTAAATTGATTCAAAACACACTAAAAGTGGGTGCTTCAAATATTGATTAGGTTGAGGTTAGAGATAGCATTGAATCGAGTTTGGGTTAGAGATAACATTAGATTTGGGTTCGGGCCTATCCAGTCTAGAGAACGAGGCTCGTACTTGAGTTCAATACAGGTAGGATAGCCTGAAGCCCAATCACGTCCAAACCTGACTTGAATATTTTAATTTAAATTTTTTAAAATATATTTTTTATTCAAAATGATGCCAATTCACCTAAAACTGTAAGGCTTCAGGTTGCTGGGCTAGTTGGGTAGCTCGAACCTAGTTGAAAACTCGGTAAACTTGGACATATCCTATTGACTTCAAGTTAGACTAGACTAGGTTAAGTTAGACCTAGACTTAAAATTCAGCCTAAAGTATAATTTCTTTTTAAATTTAGATCAAACTCAAACCAAAATTCAATTAAATCAAATTTTATTTCTTAACACCAATTCGGGTTAAGTTGAGCCCGAGCCTAAGTGCCAACACTATTTCTTGGTGAAAATGAAAGAAACTTGTAATTGCTTGAGTATGTCTACCAAAACATTTCTGTAATGAATGAGACAGTCCCCTTCAACTTTCGACTCTCTTTATTGTTTTCGTTGCTACTGAATTTATCATTAATGAGCTTCACGTCAAAACTCTTCTAGATTGAAAGATGAATCATTCAAGATGATATCTTTTGTTTTGGTTAACCTGTTCCTACTCTATGTCATATCATCTCATCTACATATTTTTTTGGCTCCTACATAAATGTGTGAATGAGATGTTGGATATTTTTTACTTTTCCCATAAAGTTGGACAATATTTAATTACATTTCTTCGTTTATTGCCCTTTCACGTTCAATCCGGGATACGTAACTAAGGTACCATTATGTGTAACGCGCGGTATTAGAGCAGTGACGTGATCGGGTGGTTAAAACTAAGATTTTTTAGTTTTTCTCCATAAGGTTTTCGGAGAGCTAACTTACATTTCTTAGTTTTTTTTTTGCTTTTTATTGCATGAAATTGGTATAAATGTGTTTATCCATGAGAAATGGGTTAAAAACGAGCCTGGGAGCCCAAAAAATTGCTCCTAAACATGCCAAAAATTACCATTTTTCGGATGGGCAACAGAGACCATTGGTGCGTGTGGGACACGCGCCTGACCTGTGAACAGTATCACCCGTAGGGCGATACGTCTGGCACGTGCGTGCGTTCGACACGTGGGTGGATCGGAACGAGCCACATGTCAGCGCGTGTGACGCATGCACTTGTCGATAAGCTCTTGTGGGAGCGCGTCTGGTGCGTGCGCCATACAAGTTGAAGGCACGTCATCCCCCACACGCAACTGACGTTAGCACTACAGTGCGCTGATGCACTGCTGACGTCATGCTACAGTGTTATTAAAAAAATACAAAAAATTCAGATTTCCTGTAAGGGTGTCCAGGCGTGTTCTTGGTCAGTTTTTGGGTCCAAAAAATTTATAAAGTGAATTTTCCATTTTTGTGGATTTATTACATTTGTAATATATTAAAGTTTATCTCCATAATAGGAATCCAGGCATTCTGAATCTGATTTCAAGTGAATTTTCATGCTTTGGACATCATATGAGGGAGATACTTCAAGTTTTTATGTCTTGGGTCTCGTGTTTAGTGTTCGGGATTGTATGATAATTACTCGAAAAATGAATTAAGACATTCTGAAGCCATTTTTGAGTGAATTTTCATGCAACGAACTTGCCATAAGGGAGATACATGAGGATTTCATATCTCGAGTGGTCGGTTCAGTGTCCGACGACGCACGATAGTCACTCTAATAAGATTTTTCCTTTACAAAAGTCTCAAATGAAGTTTTCAGAGAATGTCTTCAGCACGAGTGTGTGACACTGGAACTGTGCGTTCAGGTTTTTGTATTTATTGATGTTACATTGTCATATACCATATGCCTCTAAAGAATGTGAGGATGACATAAAGACGTATCCCTTATGTTTGTGAACTTTTTGAGTGCTGATGAGGATGTAGTCACCACAGTGGCCTTTCGAGTCAGTATTTTGAATTGTTATGCTTACACGTTAGGGGATGTCTCTAGTCTCATGTTTGGTTATTCTGCCCACAGGTGCTTTGGTTATTCTACCCACTTGTATTGGCCCTATATGAGATTTTGAGATGTGCATAAGGGCATTGGATAAAGGAAAGTCGTTGCTTGAATGATTTATTAGCCGACGGGTGGTAATATCATGAGAGTTGATGGTTTGTACTCTGATCGTTTTTATGTGAAGATCTAGTTGCATATAGCATGTATGTAGCCACAGGTGTTTCATAATATGTATAAACGGATTCTCAGAAAAGATATTGTTTAATGGCTTTGAGTATCGTTGTTATTATGCATTTGTGATGATTTAAATATTATCATTTTGCAATCACCTTTTCGGTTAATAATATTAGTGTCGTCATGAAAACTCTGATCGGTTTTAATATAAAGAAGTGGATAGAGGATGTATTGAATACTATGGAGATAGCTGAGGTTGATATGGTCATACGGACGGATAGGCCATCTCTACCTACATCCATAAGCTCGAGAACTCATAAAGTAGCCTATAAAGCCTAGGATCGGTATAACAAATTAAGTCTTATAACCATTAAAAGATCCATTCCTGACCATCTGCTTAGTGGATTTTCGGACACAGACATAGCGAAGTAATTTCTTGGTAATGTCTCCTAAAAGTACACAGTGTCACCTAATATTGAGATAAGTGCCTTGATGAAAGAATTATTCTCCATAAGGTATACAAAAGAAGGGAAAGTAATGGAGTACATATCAAGAATGATCCATCTTCACAGTAGATTGCACATGCTAAACATTCCTCTTCCTGATATCTTCATAGTTCACCAGACTCTGAATACACTCCCTGCAAAGTTTAGTAATCTGGTGATGACATATTATTTGCTGGATGAGGAATAGGATTTCAATGCTTTGATTGCCTATTGCATTGCTAAGGAGGAGAAACTCAAGTTTGCTACTTTTACAACCCTCGAAACAACTAAAGGGAAGGCAAAGATGAAGCTCGTTAAGATCAAAGGTAGAAAAACTAAATATTCTCCACATATTGATGCTAGTCAATCCAATGCTGGTAAAGGTCCACATAACATAAAGAAGCTAGTAGTATGAGGCTTAAAAAGAAAGACTATGACCATCAGATAACTCCTTCGCTTATCAATTTATGAATCTGATTTGCAATAGTCGCATTAAATACTTGGTGGCTATATAGTGGAGTATCTGATCAAGGTGCTTCCACAATACAAGGGTTCATATCCAGGATAAAGGCAAATAAAGGAAAGAGTAACTGCAGGTTTAGTACATACATTCCCTATAGATATTACTTCTATCTCTTCATTGCCATCAACTTTGCTGCAAGGTTCATTTTAGTTTTTACATGACACATTATATATGTGATCTTTGTATCAATTTTAGACAAAGAAGGTTGATGTTTGTATTTAATGCTTCTGTTGTACAGTTGTGTTTAATGCAAAACATATTGGTACAACTTTCTTATCATATGGTTTGTATAAAATGTGTCTTACCCTGAATTAGATATATGCTTCTTCGTATCTTGCTAAGCAAGTCATGAAAAGAAGAACGCTAATGAATGAAAAGTCGTACATGGTGTCCCATAAAAGTTTAAGCCACATTTCCAGAGCTAGGGTTGAGAGATTGACTAAGGAAAACATTCTCTCAATTCTAGATTATGATGATTTGGGAACATGTGTTGACTATTGCAGGGGTAAGTTGACTAATAAGGAAAAAGGGTTAACTCTTGTTTCTGACTTATTGAGTCTGATACATACGAATATCAGAAGACCTTATACAATTTCATTATGCAATTCCAAGTATATTCTGACATTTTTTGATGATTATTCTCATTACAGTTATATGTTCTTGCTTAAAGACTGAAGGTTAAGAACCAATTGGAAAATTCATCAAGATAGTCAAATTTGACTGTGGAGGAGAATATCATCGCAAACATGGTATTTCAGGACATGAAAACGTCTGCTTGCCAGATATATGGAATCAGTTGAAATAGTAACTTAGTTCACTATATCGGGTAGTCTTGAGCAAAATGGTGTATTGCCGAAAGACATAATCACACCCTAAAGGACTTGAAGAAGTCAATGCAGAATAGGACTAATATACCTGATTATCTAGAAGTTTGGAAACCCAGCCTTACACACATTTGTGTATGAGGCTACCCTACTGAGGTAGTATAATCCTTATAAAGAAAATTTGCATGCTTGTTATGCTCATTGCTATTTAGTAAGATATCTCAATCACTTTAAAGCTACGAAATTTACAGTAGAAAAAGAGGGACCAGAATAGTGGAATCACAAACAGTTAAGTTTTTAGGATACGATGTCTATGATGATGGTGGGCCCTTTACCCTTCGGACGATAGCAGGGTAGATACTACAGTTATTATGTACCTGCCACTTATACAGTTAGATCTGGTAGATTTAGATCTTTGTACCGTGCCTGTACAAGAACAGGAACCCATACCTGTACACTCAGAGGTTCCTGGAGTTACAAGATCTAATGCAATTATGAAGATTCACCAGAGTGAGATAACTTGCTATCCCATCTGATAACATAGTCTATTAGGTGAACAGGACTATTTTATTAGACATGTTGCGAATCCAATTACTTTTACAGAAGTTATTTCTGAACCTATCACAGATTTATGTTGGGATGCAATGACTGATAAGATACAAGCCATGAAGTATAGTAAGGTCTGGAAGCTAGTTGATTTGCAACAAAACTGCAAACTCGTGCGTTGTAAATGAAGTTTAAAGACCTAAAGGATTTCGAGATAAAGTTCAACATTTTATGGGCTCGCTCAATTGCCTGATGGTTCACTCAGGGAGAAAGGTTGACTTTAATGTTACCTTTTCTTCCGTATCCTCGTAGGATACATTTTGAGTGATTATGACAATTGTAGCTTATGATGATATAGAATTACATCAGATGGCTGTCAAAACCACTTTCCAGAATAAAGACCTTTATGAAGAGGTCTATATGGTACAACCTGAAGGATTTCAGGATCTAGATAGAACTGACATGATTTGCACGTTAAGCAGATCAATATATGGTTTACATCAAACCTCCCGAAAGTGATACCTTACATTTGTTAAGGTTTGACCTCTTTTGACTTCATGAAAAATAAAGTTAAAAAGATGCTTGTACTATGAGGTCAAGGGGAGTAAAATTATCTTCCTATTACTGCATGTGGATGATATATTGCTCACGTCAAATTACTTGACCATGTTGTATGAGGATAAGTAACTTTTGGTCAAGAACTTTGACATAAAGGACCTTGGCGCAGCATCTTTTGTCCTAGGTATTTGGATTCACCTTGACAGATCTTAACACTCATTAGACTTCTCACAGAGTGCGTACATTGAGTTTGTGTTACAAAGGTTCAATACAATTAACTGTAAACTTGTTGTAGCACATATCTCTCATAGTGAGAGATAATCTTTGGCACCATATCCAGATAATAAAGTAAAGAGAGAGGTTATGAAGAATGTTCCATATTTTAATACGGTTGATAGCCTGATGTATGCTCGGGTAAGTACTTGGCGAGACATTGCATTTACTGTTAGACTGTTTGGTCAATATCTGGTTATCTCATGTGTAGACTATTAAAACGCAGTCAAGCGAGTGTTGAGATAATTAAACGGAATCAAGGATTGTATGTTGACATATAGAAAAGTCAACAGACTAAACCTCGCAGGGAATTTAGATTCAAATTTAGCTATGTTTTCGGATGATCGAAAGTCCACTTAAGGTTACAATTTTTTTTAAGTTTACAGATAGTACAATGTCAGGGAAGAGGTTCAAGTAGACAATGGTGATCTCCTCGACCATGTATGCAGAGTGCATGTTATAAGGCCGCTTCATATACAGTTTAACTTAAAAACCTAATTTTCTAGTTGTCTGTGGTTGATTCAATGGCTATACCCATTCGGTTGTACTGTGATAATCTTGTTGCTATGTTGTTTAGCAACAATAAGAAAATCACAAGGTCTATGCATTTACAGGGAAAAATTTTGGCCATAAAGTAGTTGATACCAAAATGTAACATTAAGGTTTGGAGCATTTAAGGACTGAGGAACTATTAGTTGATCCTTTAACTAAAAGACTTTACCCACTTGTATTTGAAATACAAGTATACAGTATGAATGTTTTGAAGTCCTTAAACACTGTTAGTTAGAGGATTGTTATGTTTGCTCCATGTGCATTTGTACATTTATACATTTGATGTATTATGACGGTATGATGGTTCATTGATAAAGATAATTATCATTTATCCTCAGTAATACATGTTATGATGCATTGTCATAATATGTATGAAAGTCTTAAGATTTGTGTTAATCTTAAGCATTTAAAGGTTATTGGGCATATATACATATTGACCTTGAGCCTATGTCATTTAGACCCATATAATTTTAAGGTTCTCTAATGCAGTGTAGCATTTAGTTGGAGAGCATAAAGGTTTCCTTTTATGCAAGTTAACATTTCGTGAGAGGAAACAAGTTTTCTCTAATATCATTTAGCATTCGGTGAGAGAAAACAAGATTTCTGTAATACAGTTTAGCATATACGGTTTATCATAAAGTATGAGAAATCGAGACCTACAAATAAAGATGTTATAAATTAGATCATAAAGGTATCGTCCTAGTTTGCCATACTTCATTTTCCCATTCATGTTAGTAAGGTATTAGGTATACGTGATTGTATTGGATCTGTATCGCGCATAGCACATGTATTTGATACTTTTCAATATCGAAAGCCTTGCAGGACGGAATGATGGACTTTCGTTATCTTTGGATCAAAAGTTTGTTTTTAAACTTAATCGACTAATACAATAGCGTAGCTTAACTGAGTTTTTAAACTATTTTCAACTTGAGTCAATACCGCAATTAAATATTGTCCAAGGGGAAGAATGTTGAATATTTTTTACTTTTCCCATAAAGTTGGACAACATTTAATTTCATTTTTTAGTTTTTTAAATAACTTATTGGTTAAGTTACGTAATTTGATCCAGACAAAGATAATAAAGTGGCCCAACAAATTATCTAAATCAATGGGTCGAAGTTCAAGTGGAAAATGGATCTCGATCAGTGTGAATCGGGCTCATATCAAGCTTGTAATAGGGAAGCCCGTTTAGAGAGCTTACGTTTTGAGAAAACTGTATAAAAATGTTGACCACGTCCAGGTGATCAATTCCCGTGAAGACAGCTGAAGATTCGTGCTTGTTTCGACTTTGAAAAGCTTGTTTAAAGTTATGGAATCGAAATCAAGTATTTTTTGCATTTTTTCATTTATTGCCTTTTCACGTTCGATCCGGGATACGTAACTAAGTTACCATTACGTGTAACATGAGATGATATAAAACAGAGCAGGAATAGATTAATCAGAACAGAATATTTGTTTCCGAATCATACAAAGTATGGACCTATTTAATATCAAGTCCTTTTCTCAATCTCGTACCATTTCCTTTCACGCCATTATCTCTTCTTTATGGACCTATTTAATATCAAGTCCTTTTCTCAATCTCGTACCATTTCCTTTCACGCCATTATCTCTTCTTTATTTCTTCGTTACGTTTTCCTTTTTCCAACTTCTAACTAAAGTTCTAAATAATAAATTACAAATTAACATAACTGTTACAAATTATTATTATAATTACAACCTATTCAAGCAAATTTACAATAATGATACGAAAAATTGCAAATACATTCTTTAATTAAAACTTGGTTCAAAATAATGTAAATAATAAATTATTACTGTTGGATCTGGGGAGCCCACTTACTTGGGAGATCTACATCATGAACCTAGGGAGGGAACATACTTATGAGCTTTGGCACCACACTTTAACCCAAAATCTTAAGGCATTATATTTATGAGTCATTTCCATTTATATGTCCTTCACTAGTTCTATCTCTTTTTAATGTAGGATTTCTATTCACACTTGATATCCCAACAATCTCCATCTCAAGTGTGAACTTTCGCATTGGGCTTGGATTCTCCCTTATGTGAAAATCCTTTTCTTAGCAGCTTGGGTATATGACATCACCAAAAGCCTTTCTACTCCACTGTTCTAGGCCCACTAGGAGTATCCTTGCTCTTCTTCATGAGGAGGCAACCACAAGATCTGACTATAATTTCCATATTCGTCCCTTACCGAACCATTCCTTGAACTCGATCAAATTTAAATGCATAATTCTAAATTCTCTTGATCTTTACTCGTGAATTTAAAAGCTCACATCTTTATACAAAAAATAAAAATTCCTTTTAGTTTATATGTGATAAATAGTTAAATACGCTTCCAATTATTAATTAAAAGATTCTTAATTCAAATTATTCTTAATTGTTCTTACTTAAATGGCCTAGTAACGTTTCTCCTTCATGTTAGTTCTTAGGTAAGGTTCTTAACCGAATTAAGGAGGTTTAAGTAAACTTTTATGGAAAATATATTGATGTCCGTGTCATTCCATGCCATATTAAGCTTAAACCGTTTCTTCTAGACATTTTAATGATTAATGATTTTTACTAAAATAATTTTTACCATCATGTATTCATTAAATGGCAAACGATACCTTGGCAAAGGATCGGGTCAAGTTTATCTCTAGTTCGAGCTCGACTGAACCCCCCAACATGTAATTTGAGTCTTAACCTTAAGTTCGGTTAAGTTTGAGTTCATGACTTAACCTCGTTTGGATTGTTCTAAAATTTTAAATTAAATCAATATTGTAACGAGAGAGTGTTCAAGTCATTGGATCAAACTTATGTATTGACTTTCAAGATTTTAATTTTTTTCTAATTTTTTAGATTTTTTAAGTTATAACTTGACTTCTCTAATCAAGACTCAATTTGAAGTCTGGTTCAATCAAAATACCAATTTTGCATATGTTATAAAAATAGCGATTGCAAATTTTATAAATATGAAAAAATAACATAATTTATTCAGTTTGCAGCTTAACAATATCGTAAATATAATTTATCCACAAACAATAGTATTTTGGCTTACACTTAGACATGAAAAAGAAATATAACCTATAAACTAAAAAGATTAAATTGTAAAATGGCAGATCACTTAATTTGGACCCATATGCCTTGGCTTGGAATGCCTTGATGAACCACAAACAACAGATAAAATCCCGACGGTGCAAGATTACCCGACCCGGGACTTGTTACCAGGATGTCGTACGTAGATGTCCCCACTTCTGTCACTTTGTCGTTTCCAAGTACTAACAACCTCTGGTTCATAGAAAACGAATGTGTGGTGAATGACGGCGCCACCATCATCACAGTCACCGTGTCTGGAGCTAACGTCCCTGTGACACTGAACCTCACGACCAACCTCTGACCGTAACCAACACTTGGGTTCGGGACAATGATCGTGGGTCGCAGGTTGTCGAGTTTTGCATCCAAATATGGCGGACTGAAAGCTTCCAAGCTTAGTTCTGTGGGGTAAAGAACTCCAGTGAAATTGTAGTATATATGTGGATTGCTACCACCAACCAATACCCTACCATCTCGGAGCAAGATCGCCGTTGAATGGTACAGTC
>JANIPN010000006.1:1688119-1742488 GCA_027478595.1 Erythroxylum anguifugum
TCTTATTATTATTGTGATTATTAAATTCCTTATTATTATTAATTTTCTTCCTCTTCTTCTTCTCTCATTATTATTGTTATTATTATTATACGAAATTAATTTCTTATTGTTATTGTTATGATTATTATTTGCTAACTTTTTTATTAATACAAACCATTCGTTTAAAATATTCAATGAATTACATATTTCCAATCATATTATACTGCAGGGGTATTTTAGTCATTGACATTATTTTTATGTTCTGTTAACTTCAACCAAACACATTTCTGTCCTAAAGATGGAGACAGTTTTATCTGTACAACCAAATATTTCACTATCTCTAATTTTTATTCTGTTATGTCTCTGAATTTTTGTTTCGTTCTATCTCTGCATATTAGAGACAGTAACTAAATGCAACGTAATTAACATCCAACTAAAGAGGAAAATTCCCAAATCGTCCTATTTTCACAAATTTATTTTTCTTTTTGTTTTCCCTTACGACATAGTCTCGGGCATAGTATATAAACCGAGTAGCTTCGATTCCGTAAATCAAAAACTCCGTTAACGTGCGCCTCCTCATCCGCCACTCTTGGGTCGCACAAATCCGTTAAAACGCCACCGCATACTCCGTCACTGTGTGATGTATGTCTGATTTCTGTCAACCGCCGTCCTAGGTTAAGCTTACTCATAACTACCTTTGACCTTTTTTGTTCTTGTTTC
Source organism: Erythroxylum anguifugum (assembly GCA_027478595.1). NCBI lineage: Eukaryota > Viridiplantae > Streptophyta > Magnoliopsida > Malpighiales > Erythroxylaceae > Erythroxylum > Erythroxylum anguifugum. The sequence continues at coordinate 1,688,819 of JANIPN010000006.1, forward strand.
ACTATTTGCTTGTCTTAATTCGATTTTTTTTCCTATTCGTTCGTGGGTTGGCTTAGTGTGAAATTCCATGTCCGAGATAATTGGGGGAAGCCATTTTTGACGTTTTTAGGTTTGGAGCTAAGTGTGTTAGTGATTTTTGGGTTCTATGTATTTATTTGTGAAGATTGGGGGTTTTGTTTTTGAGCGGGAATAGTTGTTATTTTCTCGGGGGTGGGGAATTGTCATGGGTTCAGATTGATAGTGAAGGTGTGAAGATGGGGTTTAATTGCTTGATGATTGATAAATGGAAAGTGGTGATTTGTCTTGTTACAGGACTGTTCAATCTAAGTTAGGGTTAGAGGAAAAGGTTTTGTTGGTTCAGAAGTTGTTGAGATCTAGGGTTAAGAGAATGGAGGGTGAAGAGAAGAAGTGTGGGGCTCAGAAAAGATCCAAGAAACCAATTGGGGTTGGTTTGGAAAGTGATGATAATGAGCCCATTGTGTCTTTGATCAAGTTGAAGAAGGCTGGGAACTCAAAGAAGGGGAAGAGAGTATTAGGCAGGGTTGATGCTAAGGAAGAGAAATTAGTTGTTAAGGATGGGAATTTTGGGGGTATGGATGATACCCTAGCGAGTTTTAGGAAGAAGTTGAGAGGTCCAAGGAAAGACACTGGACCTGCTAGTGCACAGCTCTTGGAGAGTTCAGTGGAGAAGGGGTGCAATGATGGGAATGATGCATTGGATATGATTATGAATAAAGAGGTAGAAGATAAACATACAGGAGGGGTGAAGCAATTGATGATTGATGCCAAGAGAGAGGAAACGGGGAATAGTGCTGTGGTTGAGGATTGTTCAGGGAATTTGGGATCTCAGAGTGCCACTTTTGAAGGTCAGAGGGATGATAATTTGCTGCACAAGCAGGGTACTACAAGCAACTCTTGTGATGAGAAGTTGGAAGAGTCAATTTCTTCTTTATCCCAGAAGGCACAATTTGGTATGATGGGGAATTCTTGCACAAATCTGAGTTTAAAGGATGAGAAGAGGAGTCAGATATTTGAGGACGGGTCAACTGTTGCTTCAGTAGGTGCAGGGGTTATCAAGTGTTTGCCTAGAAGGAGTACAAGATTTGCTTCTGCCTTGGATGTTGCTTGTGAAGATCTGAGAATTGAAGATAGGTCCCAGAAAGTTTATGGGTTAAATCAATCAGATTCTGCCTCTGAACAAAGGCAGACAGTTGTAGACGAAAAGTTTGATAACAACTTTTATCAAGCTGCTAACTGTGTGGAAGACAATAATGACGCAATTAAAGAACTGCAGTGCATTCAAGAAAGTAATGATGAAGACATGAGATTTGATAGAATTAGACATGATGATAGATCTTCTAAAGATTTTCCAGAGGGTCCAGCTTCTCCCTCACCTTTGGTTTCTCATTATGATGGAGTGGACGATGATCATAAATCAGACCTTAGTGATGAAATTTGTTCTCTTTCAGTCATAAGGGACTGCTTGCAGACACCATCTTTGAAAAATGGGTTGAAGGGTGAGGCCAACACTATGGTAAACGATATAGCGGGAATGCCTAGTGCCTCTTCTGCCTCCATGCGGAGTCAGGTCATCCATACGATTGGTGAGGGTAAATTGGATCGAGTTCTGAAAGAAACATTGGATCACCAATCAAAGGATGCTTTTTCTTTACATGTTTCAAATGCAGACCCTCAAATTTCATTTGTATCTAGCAAACAAGTACCAGTTCCAACTTTTAAGGATGAGTTATCGAACAAACTGCTTGAAAATGCATTAGAGGATATTCATAAACAAGCTTTTGGGAAGACCTTAGGTGATTCCTTTAAACATTTAACTTCTGAGTCTTCTCAATCATGTTTGAAGGAAAATGATAACGTTTCCAAAACTGAAACTGGGTGTGATCTGTGTCCAAAAGTTTGCCAGTATTCCTCCATGTCTACCTCTAGATTTGTTTCACAGAAGGAAACTCATATTGAGCAAGATGATCCATATGGTTGCAACCAGCCACACTATCTTACTCCTTTTTCTTCTCAAAAGCAGAATGCTGCTGTCTCTGAGGCAGAAACTGATTCTAACATGGTGCACTATGCCCCTCTTAAGAACTGTAGCTCAATTGTATATACAGATCAATTTACTGGAAATGCTCACACTGATACTTGTACTGCAAGTCGTGACTATTTTTCCACCGAAGCTCAAGGAAATGGAGCTTCTCCTTCTTCTGTATCTCCAGAAGAACATGAGAGTTCCCCAGAAGATGTAGTATCCCTTCCAGATTCTGAAGTTAAGGATGGTAGTTTGTCAAACACTCTACGTGCCTTGCGGAAGCACAAAAAGCGTAGATTTCGAGACATGGCTTATGAAGGGGATGCTGATTGGGAAATTTTGCTGAATGAGCAATGTTTTCTGGAGACTGATCAAGTCTTTGACAATGATAGGTCTTATAGAACACGGGAGAAATCTGATTCATCTTCAATTAGCCCCACAGAGGCTGAAACCAATGTGGGCGCAGCAGTTTTGGCAGGGTTGAAGGCTCGTGCAGCTGGTCCGTTAGAAAAGATAAGATTTAAGGAGGTATTGAAGCGGAAGGGAGGCCTTCAAGAATATTTGGAATGCAGGTTAGTTACTATTGTATTTTTGTCAAGTGCATGCAGCTGATCCATGTAAACTTTGTATTCTAGTATCTCGTGATGTATGGTTTTCTTATCGTAGATTACATACACGTAACTCCTCCCAAAATAATTCTATTTGTGTATTTGATTCTAAGCAGGAATTTTATCTTAGGCCTTTGGAGTAAAGATGTCAGCCGTGTATTACCTCTTGCTGAATGTGGTGTCCAGGATGTGCCTTCTGTTGATGAATTGCCACGTGCTTCTCTAATCAGGGAAATATATACATTTCTTGACAAGTGTGTAAGTTGTATCTAAAATTTGCTTTAGATCTCTTTCAGTTACAGTTTCGTGGTATGTCTTACAATTAATCTGCCTTCCTGCTTGTTCAGCTTTTTTGTACTTTAGATTGCTATTTTTCCACAAGTTATTTATGGTCTGGTGGAATTAAATTTTAGTTTTCGGTTTGTCGGGCATTAAATTATTAAATAAAAAATCATGACAGGGTTATATAAATGTCGGGATTGCTTCTGTGAAAGATAAAGCAGAATCTGGTGCTCAACATAATTATAAAGTCTCAGAAGACAAGAAATTTCAGGGAAGTCCTGGACCGTCACAAGCTGATTTAGAGGATGGTGTCTCCTTTATCCTTGGTAGGGTTGACTCAGAGGCAAAGCATGGAGTAGCTACCGATGATGAGAACCTGGCATCAAATTCAGGTAGGGGTGTTATTATGCCAGTGACACTGGAATTGCCCAATGTGATAGGACCTGATGAATGCCAAGCCGATGCTATCAGACAAAATGTTGCTGCCAATCCAATGTTATCTAAAAATCTGGCTGATTTTGATGTTTCAAGTGCCATAAAATGTTGCCAATCACTTGATAGCAGTGTAGACCCTGTCATAACTTCAGATACAAGGAGTGCATTGCAGAATGTTCAGCCTTCTTCCTGTGCAGATAGTGATGGAGGTTATACAATGTATTATACCTCTGAACAAAGAAAGAAAATCATTGTTGTAGGCGCTGGCCCTGCTGGCTTAACTGCTGCCCGCCATTTGCAACGTCAAGGTTTCTCTGTTGTTGTACTTGAGGCTAGGAACAGAATTGGCGGTCGTGTTTATACAGATCGCTCATCATTGTCAGTGCCTGTAGATCTTGGTGCCAGCATTATCACTGGTATTGAAGCTGATGTTACCTCTGAAAGAAGACCAGACCCTTCCTCACTGATCTGTTCTCAGTTGGGCCTTGATTTAACTGTATTGCACGGTGATTGTCCTCTTTATGATATTGTGACTGGAGAGAAAGTTCCTAGGGATTTGGATGAAGCATTGGAAGCAGAGTTCAACAGCCTTCTAGATGATATGCTATTACTTGTTGAGCAGAAGGGTGAACAAGCTACTAAAATTTCTCTGGAGGATGGTCTTGAATTTGCCCTTAAGATGCGTCGTATGGCACAGCCACTTACCATGGACATTTCTTGTGATTTGAGAACTCGTGGTGGTGGTGGAGATCCTGATAAAAGTTATTTTGAAGAGGGGGTTTTGAGTCCTCTTGAAAGAAGGGTCATGGATTGGCATTTTGCCAATTTGGAATATGGTTGTGCTGCTTTATTGAAGGAAGTATCTCTTCCCCATTGGAATCAAGATGACATTTATGGAGGTTTTGGAGGAGCCCATTGTATGATCAAAGGTGGTTATAGTAATGTTCTCGAGTCTCTTGGGGAAGGAGTTCTTGTACACTTGAACCATGTAGTCACAGATATATCATATGGTGTCAAGGATGAAGGTGTGGATGAAGGTCAGCCTAACAAAGTAAAAGTTTGCACATCAAATGGTAGTGAGTTTGTGGGAGACGCTGCTTTGATCACGGTGCCACTTGGGTGCTTGAAAGCAGGATCCATAAAGTTTTCCCCTCCATTACCCAGTTGGAAAATTTCTTCGATTCAGCGACTAGGCTTTGGTGTTCTCAATAAAGTGGTTTTGGAATTTCCTGAAGTTTTTTGGGATGATTCGGTAGACTACTTTGGAGCAACTGCTGAGGGTACTGATCATAGGGGCCAGTGTTTTATGTTCTGGAATGTTAGGAAAACTGTTGGGGCTCCTGTTCTTATAGCATTAGTTGTTGGTAGGGCAGCTTTAGATGGTGAAACTATGAGTTCGTGTGATCATGTAAACCATGCCTTAAAGGTTCTTCGTAAACTTTTTGGGGAGGCTGCAGTGCCTGATCCACTTGCATCTGTTGTGACTGATTGGGGTAGGGATCCTTTCAGCTATGGTGCATACTCCTATGTTGCCATTGGATCATCTGGGGAAGATTATGATATACTGGGCCGGCCTGTTGAGAACTGTTTATTTTTTGCTGGTGAAGCTACATGCAAGGAGCATCCTGACACTGTTGGTGGTGCCATGATGAGTGGCCTTCGGGAGGCAGTACGTATAATTGACATATTAACTAGTGGAATTGATTACACCGCAGAAGTGGAGGCAATGGAGGCTGCACAGAAACAATCAGAACATGAAAGAGATGAAGTTATGGACATAACAAGAAGGCTTGATGCAGTTGAGCTTTCCAATGAATTGTACAAGAATTCTTTGGATCGAGCCCGCAATTTGACCAGGGAAGCTTTACTAAAGGACTTGTTCTTCAGTGTGAAAAGTATTGCTGGGCGATTGCATCTGGTTAAAGAGTTGTTGAATCTTCCTGTTCAAACCTTGAAATCATTTGCAGGGACTAGAAAAGGGTTATCGATGCTCAACTCATGGATTTTGGTATGTTATATTCAACTGCTTATGGTTTGTTTCTGAATCAAATGGAATACATTTTTGTAATGCTATGATCTCCAACTGCTAATTTGATGAACTGCATGTTGGTTGAAGTTCTTACCATTCAAATTACTTAAACAATAACAGGACTCGATGGGCAAGGATGGGACCCAACTATTGCGTCATTGTGTTCGCCTTCTTGTGCTTGTTTCAACTGATTTGCTTGCAGTGCGTTTGTCAGGTGTGTATCCTGATTTTTTGTTTCATTTCATATAATTGCAATTTCAAACACAGATTATCTACCTATCTATATATAGTCATGATAGATGGGCATTGTCAAGAAATTACCTCAGGTAATAATGATTGATCAAACTGACCATAAAAGTTAATTAATATGTCCCATTCATCTGACTTTCTTTGTGCTGACTTGACCTGAATTACTGAAGTCATTGCGTTTTGATAATTGTTTTCATATTTATAATCAGTTTAATTTTGTAAATGAGCTTTTCATTAGTTATTTAATTTTGGTTTGCTTGATTTACCAAAATTTTCTTGGGAGTGTCGAAGATTATGGTTGCATGCCTAAGTTTGGTTTTGTGCTTCTTTTAGGTTTATGCACTTGCAGCCCCTTTTGATGTAATGATTTTTAGACTAAGATACAGGAAATGGTCATATGATTGTCTACTTAATAATTATTTAATATGACTGTATAGGCATAGGGAAAACTGTGAAAGAAAAAGTCTGTGTACATACGAGCCGTGACATACGTGCAATTGCAAGTCAACTTGTTAGTGTGTGGCTTGAAGTCTTCCGTAGGAAAAAGGCTTCAAATGGTGGATTAAAGTTGAAGAAAAAACTTATCAGCAATGCAGCCTCAGGGAGGCCCCCGTTGCACACTCACCATGGCGCCCTGGAGAATAAAGGGAGCATACAGGCTCCAGCTTCCAGTGGAAGCCCTTTGCCTTATGATGGATGTGTGAAAAAGGTGAGTGGCAGGGCTGTCAAGTTGGGATCTGGAGATCACTTGAAACTAGAATCCAGATCCCAAGCATCTCCACTCAGATTGGATGGTGAAGTGGAGGAGGAAAACACTCTTTTAATGTCTGAAGCGGAAAAGACAGCTTTAGCTGCAGCAGAGGCGGCTTCCGCTGCTGCACGTGCAGCTGCTGAGGTATGTTTTACTTACCATATCCACCCTCCTGTTGCACTAATCTTTATAGGCGTTGGAATATATTTTAAGCTATTTTCAATATTTAGCTTCTCTCATGACATTAAATGTTCCGTCTTTTATATTCTAGAATTTCCTATAAATTACGAGATTGACAGATATTGTCACCATGATACTGATAATTGTTTCTATAGGACAAAAAGAAAAAGTTGTCACTAGTTAGAATTCCATCCTTGTTCCTCCAACTATTCTGATATTCTTTTCTGTTGGTGGATTTCTCTCTCTCAAATTTCTTTTTCTTCCTGTAACCTGACATTGTGCATATTTACGGGACATTGTAGGCATATGCATCATCAGAAGCCAAGTGCAGTGCAATGCAACAACTGCCTAAGATACCCTCCTTTCACAAATTTGCTAGGCGAGAACATTATACTCAAATGGATGATCATGATCTTAGGAGAAAGTGGCCTGGCAGTATTCTGGGAAGACAAGATTGTATCTCAGAAATTGATTCAAGGAACTGCAGAGTAAGGGACTGGTCCGTTGATTTCTCTGCCACTCGTGTTGATCTTGATAGTTCAAAAATGTTAGCTGATAATCTCTCTCAACGAAGTCATTCAAATGAGATTGCATCACAAATAAATCTCAGAGAGCAGTCTGGAGATAGTGCAGCTGTTGACAGCAATCTTTTCACAAAAGCTTGGGTGGATACTGCTGGTAGTGCTGGGATAAAGGATTACCATGCCATAGAGAGATGGCAGTCTCAAGCAGCTGCAGCAGATTCAGAATTCTTTCATCCGGCTGTTGGGATAACTGATGAAGAGCATTCAAACACTAGTTCAAGGCAACCATCCTGGAAGAATGATGGACGGGTTAATGAGAGTTCTGTTTCACAAGTTACATTAAGCAGGGAGAATCAAAGAAACCACTCCAGAGGTCCAGACAGGACCAAACAGGCTGTTGTTGATTTTGTTGCATCTTTACTCATGCCTCTCTATAAGGCAAGGAAAATTGACAAGGAGGGATACAAATCAATAATGAAGAAATGTGCTACCAAGGTCTGCAATTTTTCATTCCTTCAACTTCCTGTTTATCAAATCATCTCATAATTTTTGAACAACTTATAAGTTCCTTAAAGCTTGATTATTTTGGATGATGAAGGAACTTTTCTTTCATAATTTTAGTTTAACTTTCCCACTGATTGTCCTCAGGTGATGGAGCAGGCCACAGATGCTCAGAAAGCCATGACTGTTTCTGAGTTTCTTGATTCCAAACGGAAGTATAAGGTGCGTTACAAAGTTTGGTCTATCCCTGGTCCACACTTACCTGTTTGTCTATACTGGGATGGGATCTGTGTTCATGGTTATTGAGAAGTTAGTCTGCTCCTTTATTTCATCTTTACTTGGTTGAGTTTTCAGATCAAAGTTCTTTCATTTGTTTGTGAATGTGCAACAATTTCATTTGTGTCAAAGGGGCATCTTCCTCCAATCCTGTGTAATGCTAGTCTAGTTTTGTAAGGTATTGACATTTGTTTGTGTTTGCTTGTAATTTAATATGCAGATTCGTGCATTTGTTGACAAATTGATTGAGAAGCACTTGGCAACAAAGATATCAAGCAAGCTTTGATGGTCCCTCTGGTTGACTGATCTGTGGCTTTGTGGGCACCAAAGCAACACATATTAAGTGTACTTTCTATTCCTCTATGATGCTTAACATAGAATGGTGGTGGAAGGATTGATGTGTCATGGTTAAATCATATATTCGAGCTGCTGAATTGCTCTTGTATGTGATTCAAAAGCTCCGAGAAAGAAACAAGAAGGTTCTGTTGCACTGTTAAATCATGAATGAGCTTTATGAATGTTCCTCAATTTATGGCAATTTGAAGATGTTATCGGAGGCAGTGGAGAACCAATGTTATAACCTACTTGTGTGGAACATAGCATCTGCACCTTCCAGTTCCATTTTGTAGAGGAATGTTCGTCCATCGACATTGTACTTCAAAGAGTGGAGACTTTACACCCGATTTTTCATTAAGGGATCCCCAAAGACAAGATACTACTTGTTCCTGTCTTCTTTTCATTTTTATTTGTACAGACTAGGATTATTATAGGATTGACAAGCATAGAGAACATTTTTCTTTCTCCCAAGAATATCTGGGATTACGTCCAAAATTTTTATGTGAACATCAATTACTAACTTCTCTTTCTGTTCTCGGAAATCTAATTGAATTGTCCATCTTCTTCTATGTTCCTGTGATTTCCATATGCTTGTGCTTCTTATGCCTGCATCATTGAGGCATCAATCTGACATCAGCTCATCTTGTAATATGACTGTCAGATTAGATTCATGGTGTTCAATCTCAATCAAATTTGGTCTAAATAATTTAACTTGTCACTCTTGAGTTGAATGCATTCTAAGCAATACAAAGGCTGTGCTATTTTTGCATTTCCATTAACCTTTGTGTAATTTCAAAACCAAAAGCAGAACTTTGCACTTACAGTGGGCCATTATCTCATCACTTTCTCCTCTTTATGGTTGTTGTCAGGTCTGAAAACTTTCAGGGTTATCTTGGCATTCATAGGTATGAATCTATTGCCATTGCTGTTTCTTGTTCTGTAAAATTTTGTTGCAAGATGCATAAAAGTCTGATTACTGTTTTCTTGGTTTACAAAAATATTTGAATATGGTGTTCTGCAGGTGATCTGAATCTTAACGCATCAAACTTGGATGCTTTATTGAAATTGCTTTAGCAGTTTGCAGGAAATCAATGTTTCTGGTTAGTGGAGGGAATGTAGACCTTTTGCTTTGATAGGAAATCAATGTTTTATGGTTAGTGGAGGGAATGTAGACCTTTTGCTTTAATAGTTCGATTACCTCGGATCTGTTCCTTATGGTATAACGATTTTTATCTCAACTTTTCAGATGCTGTTAATATATAGTGAGGAGAGTTTAAAGGAGCTTCTTTCCTGTAATACAATACAGAAGTCTTTATATTGATAGGTTGAGAATGCAAATATGAGAGATGACTTCGCGTGCAGAAATATGGCCTAGATGAATGGATGATTCCATCTTACGAAGTTCATACGTCACCCTTCCAAAATAGGGCTTTTCCTTTTCTTCTTAAACATGTAAAGGTAGATTCTACTACAATGTTTAAAGGTAGATTCTACTACAATGTCTTTCTGGTTGCACTATGTATTATTCATCTTCTCTTTTGTCCTCTTCTGTTTTATTTTTTATTTTCCTATCTTTCCTTTTACCTTCCTCAGAATAGATTTCTGAAAATGTTTAACAGGTGTATTGGTTTCTACTTAGAACCTGTGCAACTTGTCTGGCTGATTTCATGTTAATCGCTTCTGTAATCTTCATTACATTGACATGCTTGCAGGTTGCAATTGTAATCACTTCTTTGATGGGATCACCAAGTCACTAGACAAATATAATCTGATCAAGGGGCTAACAAAAGTAGAAAATTTGTCTCTATACCACCAAGACGTATTACTATCCTTGGTAATATTTTAGTGCATACTGGTAAATTGTTCGTGCTTAGTTTTTTTCTGTTATGATACTTGTTGGCTCTGATCTTTATGTCTATAGAATCCCATAAAAGATCTGTAGTTATGTATGAGTTTGCTTTATTTGTTTATTTTTCTGAATTCTATTTCATGAGTTAAAGCTTAAGAACTCTTTTGGTGGTCCTCCGTAGTTAGCCCATATCAGTAAATTAACTAAGAACACCTAGGCGCTGAAGCCCAGTTTTATGACTATGAAATGCTAGTTTAATTCTCACCAGATTGTCCGTTGAGTAAGCAAGTAATTTTGTTGTTATTATTATCTCAATTATAAAAATATAATTCCAATTTAAAGAGCTCAATTTTGTGGGTTTTTTTCAACTGTTCTTGAATCTCAGCTCTTGTGGTTGTTCCGATAGGAACATACTATGAATCCTCTGGTTGCTCAGTTGTTGCATCACAATTTCGTCTAAATTACTGCAAATCTTTTGCACAATCCAAACTGCAGTAAGGGAAATGAAGGGAAGTTATGAAGTGGCAATCGTATTTCTCCCTCGATTATTATACTCATTCTCATTTTTGTTAAAGCATTGGTTCTCTATCCCCTTATTGTTTGTATCATCCTTTCTTCTTGAGCTGACCAGTCCAGAGTTGATTGAGTGTTTTCTTCATACTTGGTGATCGGTCCGTTGTAAATCTTTAAGAACTACATTGTGTTGTAGGAGAAGACTGCTCTGAACTATCTTAAGACTAGGGCAAATCACTGACCAGATATCTTAGTAAAAATCCATTCACATCCCACTGTAGCATCTTTTTAGCATGCCATGAGCACCTAGAAGTGGGAAATATGAATCTTAAGAGGATGTTGAAGAATTTAGTGCACATATAAGCAATTCAAGAAGTTGCTCTTTAAGGTGTTGTCTAAAGTCCTCAATGATGTCCAAATAAGAAATTGTTGCAAGTTCTTCTTGCCTGACGACCATTCTAGTTGACCCTTCCTCAAGTTTGAACATCTGTTTAAGTGATTCTGTATATTTTTTGTTCAGTATTGTATATGGTTGTCATGCATTCAGGATTTGAAGTTAAGACATTCTTTTGTAAAGTTGGCTTAGTAGTGTATATGGTTGTAATTCATTCAGGATTTGAAGTTAAGACATTATTTTGGTCTACATTGTTAGTAAAGCGAATCCCATAAAATAAACAACGCTGATAAAGGGGGAAAAAAAGTGTTGAAAGGAGATTGTGAAGAGTTTTGAGTTGGAAGTTGGATATTTAGCAGAAACTCAAGTCTATAAATGTTTCATTTTCTTCTTGACATTGGTGATAACTATCTGGACTGGAGAATGCAATAAACTTTAACTATTTTAGTAATTAATAAAATATTGTCAAAATAATTTGCAATTAAAAGATAACAGCTTATTATCAGTAGCACAATCCTCATGTAATAGATTTTCATCTTCTGCCCATTAGTGATGAATGCAATGAACTTGAACAATGTTAATAACTAATGAAATATTGTTTTAAGAATTTCACCAATAAAAAATAATAATAGCTAAATATTCTTCCATGCTGATTTTGCTTGTTTTTCTGCATTGCTTTAAAATTATTTTCAGGAGCTGACTATGTTTTACATAGAAATGGCACTAGCAGGCATAACGTTCCCAAGATACACTGACTATGATCATTATCAACAACTCCTCTACGTGTAACAGCTGGACACGAACTATGGCAGTTTCAAAATATCGGAAGAGTTGGTCCTGCTGCTATTTATTTATCGAACTTGCTGGTACTAGTAGGCAAAAACATTTAATTTGGACAGCTTCTTTGCATGGTATATACACATGGAGCTTCTGTTTATGAATCTACTACTACTATCAGGCTACTACTTTTATCAGGCACACGTAGTTTCGTACAGTTTAAATAGTCGATTGGGTTGGGTTGCATGATAGCTATTTAATTCTGTTTGAGGTAAGGTTCCTGTCAATGACAACAACGGAGTATGGGAGGGCTCCATTGTTAAGTTTGTAACTTTTTGTAACTAAACTGCACTCTGCACATGCCTTGAGAATGCTGAGCAATAAAATATTACCTTTTGTTTCAGGCAAAAAGTTAAAAAGCTGCAGGTAAGGAGTAAAGGCAGAGGTAGTGAGTGCTCTGGTCAGGTGAGAAACAGTAATAAGAAGCAAAAGATGCAGCTTTTTTTCCGCTTCATCATTCAAAGATTATTTAAAAATAATATATAAAAGTCTAAAAATAATATTTTGTTAAATGCCTATTGATTATTTTAACAAAGCATATTATATGCTTTATTACTAAGCATTAAACGGATTGTTTTCCATATAAGATGGGAAGATTAAAATTAAATTTAATTATGATAATTGGGGTCAGGACACTTATGTGGAAATAATCAACTAAGCAATGACATAAGATCTTCGTTTTCAAATACTCAATTTTAATTCTGTTTTTGCTCCTAAATGACGATATTTTATTTGTAAATAGATATAAAATGTTGTCATTTTGAGACGAAAATAAGGCTAGGACAGAATAATTGAGACAGAAGATTTAAATAGTTGTGTAATTGTATTTGTTTTTCCAAAGTTTTTAATATTACGAGTCTTTTTGTGAGTAATTTTTAATGTTTTAAGAATAAAACCATCTGTCAGTGAAAACCCTGAAAATGACGCATGCTGAATATCAACTGTGGACTCACCCCCGATTTTTCCCTGACGCCAATTGATTGAAGACAGTAGAGAGGCTGAAAGGTCTGAACTTTGGACAGTGAAAATAAGTCACGAGACAGAGACCGCATTAACAACACAACACAACACACACCCTCTCATTTGTCACGTACAGTGTCATATATCCATCAAGAGTTTTTAAGAGAATCATGTCATGTTGTTTGTCTCACACCTTCTTTTCCTTGCCATCGTATTTATGGATGGCAATTGTGGGGTTGGTGGCCGGCTGGCCGGCCAGTCGGTTACAATTAGGCTCAAAGTTGAAGGGATAAGGTTCGTTTAAATTGGGTTTTAGGGGGAGGCAGGCTTGAACCTCGTCCTAATGGTCTTATCTTCTGCTCTTCCCAATTGTAAGATAATGCCATTTTAACCTTAAATCTAAGAAATAAGTTGTTCAAATGAGGTCGGTTCAAACGTTTCGGATTGTGCAGTGAAAGTTTGATCGGGTTTTAGGTTAGGCTTAAGTCGGGTTGGCAACAACTTTGGTTCAGTCCTATTCATTGCCAGGCAGATCAAGATTGAACAAATAAGAACTTAATTCTACAAAACATATTATTAATGCAATGTGCCAGGTCAGGATCTGACAGGGACCATGTGTAGTGTGCTGGTCAATATCCGACGTGGCAAACTCTTTTTGCTTATATATAATTTTAACAATTTTCAGGTAAAAACAAATATCTGAAATTCTGATTGGTTTTAAAAAATGAGCGCAGACAGACATGTTCACGGATTCTGATGTATCAGAATCCACTGCTTCCGATAAAGGACACACACGTTATCCAGTCACGTTAACGGCTACTTTCTCTTCCTCTTCAGATCGCGCCGCGTGTCACCTGCGGATTACACGTTCCGGTTTTGGCGGGAAGTGGCCTGACGGTTACGGAGGGGTCCTCTTGGCCACGGAATCACGGGACGTTGACCATTAAATTGAGGAATGGGACAGTGTCAACGTAACTAGAAAACGGCGCCGTCTGGTCAAAGTTAAAGAACTAGGGAAAGGTCACTATACTAATGAGGATATAAAAAGACTTGCGACTTTCTCCTCTTGAGTGGTCCAAGCAATTGACCATGACCTTGTTCGCCTTATTGTCTTAGCAGGAATAATAGGACCTTGACTTGTAAATAGTTTTTCAATCAAGTCATCCTAATTAATCATTTATAATATCAAATATTTGAAATACTTTAATCATTTTCGAGCATCTCGTAACAACTTTTAAAGCTTTTAAAATTTATACCTGATTTGACTAATTTCTCTTAAATTTGGAAGATAAAAATTTATTATTAGCCTATAATTTGACTTACTTATATGATATATTAAACCAGTTCACGTACTCAATTATAGATTATGACCTTATTTGACAATCAGCTGATTGTATTAGCTGTTAGCTGATTATATCAGCTGATTTGACCAACGGATTGCATTAGCTGCTTGTTAGAGATATTTGGTAAAATTAGCTGTTTATGTGTAAAATAACTTTATAAAGACGTGATTTTTTTAAAAAATTATAAGGGTATGAATATTATATATCTTAGCATTTCGTTGAATATTCTTATAAAAATTTAGATTTTAGAGATGTCATGTTCGCCTGTACTGTTTCATCATTTATGAAAAATTTATACAATTCTTTCTATTTTCATTTTTGTTTAAAGTCAAAATTTTATTTATAGCCTATAACTGCATAAAACAATTATAAAAACAAATATCATTCCTAAAACGTAAATATTTAAGAACCTCAATTAAAAATACAGTTAACTTTTGATGGTTAAAATTTTGGCTGATTGATGAAAACGCTCCTATATAGGAGCGTTTTCATTTTTGGCTCTTTATCTTTAAATCAGTCATCGGATCTACTACTCTCCAAACAATTTTCGTAACTGTTTAAAGAGTCAAACAGTTGATGACAACCGATTGGTTGTCTACCAAACAAGGCCTATGATGCTAAAATTAAAAAGCACTTTGATAAAGAACCCATTAATTGAATTGGGAATCATGAAAAATACATAATTTGATTTTTAAAAAATCAAGAATGGCTTCTTTTTTTGTTTTTTTGGGATATTAAATGGGGTTGAATACAACAAGGGCTGGAATAAAATTGTTTCAAATTGGAGAAGGAAGAGTGGTGGGATCAGCTGAGGAAGGAATCTCTGGACCAACCCTGCAACCTTCAAGCATGAAGACAACATCAGCCATTGATGGTCTATCAAGTGGATCAGGTGCTGTGCAAAGAAGACCAACTTTGACCCCCAACAAGAACTCTTCCCATTCTGATGATTCAGGGTCTAGCTCAAGCAGACCTCCTGGTTCCATTAGTTCTGATATTTGCCCACTCTGCAATTGCCTCTTCACCCACTTGACAATGTCTTCATCTTGTGTGAACATCAATGGCTTCCTTCCTGTTAAAATCTCTAACAAGACTATCCCAAAACTGTACACATCCCCTTCTTTTGTTGCTTGACCTGTTAGTACTGTTTCTGGTGATACGTAGCCTAAAGTACCAACCGGGATTGGGGTCGAAGACGACGAAGCTTCGGCAGGTGTTGGTAGAGTAAGCTTCTCTAGCCCAAATTCTGACAAATGTGCTTCAAAATCAGCATCAAAAAGAACATTCTGTGGCTTCACGTCACCATGGACTATGGATATAGAATGCAGGAAAGCTAGTCCACGAGCAATGCCTAAAGCAATCAGGTGACGCATTGGCCAGTTTAGAACATGCCCATCTTGGTGTGATGCTTCTTGAAGTAGAGTAGCTAGATTTCCATTAGGCATGTAGTCATATACAAGTAACCTTATATCAGGAGGTCCAGCATAGTAGCCCCTCAAGACTGTAAGATTCTTGTGCTTAACCTTGCCTAACGATTCTGCTTCTTTCCGGAAATTGGACTCGTCAATCGATCCGTCGGGTAGTCGGAGAATGGAGAGAACCATTCCATCTTGATACGATGCCTTGAAAACCAATCCATATCTTCCCCTACTTAGCACATTTTCCTCACTGAATTGCCTTGTTGCTTCTAAGGTTTCTGCATATGTTATCTTGTTATTGAACATCACAAGCTTTGGCCCTCCATTTTCTCCACTACTTCTGACTCTTTCTGTTCCTGAGCTTTTACGAGTTGGGCTCGGCTTCTTCTCACCACTAACCTTTTCTCTAAGCTTCCTGCGCCACCTCAAGAGACTGTAAATATAAGCACAACAGAACAACGTTAAGATCAATCCTCCCGCCACCGCCACACCAGTTAAAAGAAAGAGCCTTTTCCTTCGTCTTATCTTTACATATCGACATTCTCTATCCAGTGGCTTCCCACATAACTTTTCATTCATTGCAAACACTGAAGGGTCATTGAATCTGTAAGCCAGAAGATGTGGAACCTCTCCTTCAAGATTGTTTCTTGATAAATTCAAGTACTTCAACCCAGAAATGTTTGAGAGATTTGCAGGAATTGGTCCACTCAAGCTATTAGAAGAAAGATTCAATACTGTTAGATTAGACAACCTTGACAATGAGACTGGTATGTGTCCTGAGAGATGATTACCATCCAGGAACAGAGCATTCATGGAGGAGCATTTGTAGATATCTTCAGGTATTGCATTTGTTAACTCATTCTGACCCAAATCAAGCTTCTTTAAGCGAGATAACTTGGAGATGTCACCTGGAATATTACCCTTCAAGCGATTGGAACGAAGTTCAAGAACTTCAAGACTAGAACACTTACCAATTTCCGCCGGAATCTCACCGGAAACAGAACTGTTCGATACTGACAGAACAACCAAGGACCTTAGAAACCCGTAGGTTGCTGGAATCTCACCAGTGAATGAATTAGAACTGAGATTCAGATACTGTAAACTAACTAAACTACTAAAACCTTCAGGAACATCCCCACTGAGATTGTTCTCTTGCAGAGAAACAACTTGAAGACTTGGCAAACCAAAAACTTCAATTGGCAGCTCGCCTGACAAACTCTGTTTGCTCAAATCCAGAACGTTAAGTTTCAACAAACCCCCAATACTCGCCGGAACTCTCCCGGAAAACCCACATGCGCTCATATTTATGATTTGCAGGTTTGTCAAGTCCCCTATGTTGCTAGGCATCTCCCCAGAGAAACCATTTTGACTAATGTCCAAAGTAGTCAAATTGCTGAGCTTCATCAACTCGGCTGGTAAATTTCCCGTAAGCATATTGTTGCTCAAATGCAGAGTCTGAAGCTGATTAAGAACTCCAAGACTTGCTGGAACCGAGCCAGAAAACATATTTCCTCCCAAAGATAACATTTTTAAACGCCGTAGTTCGCCCAAAAACCGAGGAATCTCACCGGAAAACCGGTTCTGTCCAAGATCAAGAACTTGTAAGTAACTACATTGTAGAATCTGAACTGGGACATCACCAACTAATGAATTGTCACCAATCCTCAACTCCTCTAGCCTGGAAAGGTTACCAATATTTGCCGGTAAAGCACCGGTAAAGAAGTTTTTGGAAAGATCAATCATTCTAAGTGTGGTGAAATTGGTCAACCAAGAAGGAAACAACCCACTTATGTGATTCTCGTGAACTTCCAAAACCTCCAAAACACTTGCACACTCTTCACTTGGCGGCTCAACAACACTCGTGAACTCATTAAACCCCAGTTTGAGAATCCTCAACGACGAAAGATTCCCCGAGATTCTGCAAAATATACTCGAAGGAACCAAACCTGAGAGTTCATTTCTCGACAAAGAGAGCACTTCAAGTTTCGGAATCGAACCAACACTCCCTGGAACCAACCCCTTAAGAGCATTATCTTCAACGCTCAAGTGAACAAGCGAAGAACAGTTAACTATTGCCGACGGTAAAGTACCGTACAACATGTTGGAGTCGAACCACAGATACTCAAGCTCTTTAAGTTGACCGACACTCCCGGGAATTTGGCCGGAAAAATCATTATAAGATAAGTTGATGAGCTGGAGATGAGATTTCGACGAGAAGTTCGACGGAAGTTCGCCGGAGAACGCGTTCGACGACAAATCCAAGAACCGCAGGGAATGCGATATATCGGGGGAGACATTACCGGACAAGAAGTTGCCGGCGACGTTAAGCACTTGCAAGTTGGTGAGGTTAAGAACAGAGGGAGGGAGGTCGCCGGAGAGGGAGTTGTTCTGCAAGTAGAGCGCGCGTAGGAGGGAGCATTGAGAGAGCGAGTGAGGGACAGAACCGTTGAAGTTGTTGGAGTGAAGACTGAGTTTTCGGAGCTGTCGTAGGTTGCCGAGTTGGTGACTGAGTCCGCCGCCGAGTTGGAGCCGTGGAAGGCGAAGTTCGCGGACGTGGTTTTGGTAACAGAGAATGCCCGGCCAGTCACAGGGAGCTGAAGGCGTTGACGGGTCCCAGCCGTCTAGTGCGTTAAGTGGGTCGTGGACGGCGAGTTTAAACGCCGTTAAGGCTTGGATCTCCGGTAGAGGAACGGTGTCGTTCTGGGCGTAGGTTAAAGCGGCGAGAATGGAGAAGAGAAAAAGAGTCGTTGCCATTTGAGAGACAGACAAGGGACATTACAGCACAGACAATGGGAGCGGAAGAATATAGTTAGCAGGGAGGAGCGTGCTGCAAGCAATGTTGCGAAACAGTGTCGTTTCTAAGAGGATTTTGTCTTAGAAACATATTTTATTTCCGGTTTTAGTAGTTATTAATTATTCACATAAAATCTTATTTTAGTTTAATTTATTTCAATAATTCTTATTATTAAAAATCAATTTACTTATTAATTAATCGGCTATTTTTGTAATTCAATTGATTTTTATAAGTATTTAATTTTTATTGACCGCCTTTTTTTTTAAACAAAAAAAAAACATACCAATCGAGAGAGCGTAACTAGGAGAATCGAAGACCTTTTAATCTCATGCCCCTCTACTTCACCAACTCTACCATCCCTACGAGCCATTTTACTGTCTTCCTTCTTAATTAAACTCCAATTTTTTCATTGGGTAAAGATGGTTTTTTTCTTTAATCCTATTTTAGGTTTTTTAGTTTTGATCAATCTTTATTGTGTACGATAATAGTTTAATATTGGCTAAATCTTCAAAATTTTAAACATCTTATTTTGTCGATTTAATTTTTTTCTCAGCTTTTAAAATATTGATTATTATAATAATATATATTTTATTTAATAAATATAATTATTAGCTTTTGGTTTTCTACTTTCTCTCTTTCAAAAGGTGGAAATCCCTTTTTGAAGAATTAGTTTGGAGACTTTCATTGCAACTTTTTCTTTTCAGGTTCTAATGGGGTTGATCATTAGGTTCTAATCATATGACACAAACACAAGGATTGATGAGTACAGTCTTTGGACTTTTAGATCATAACTTTTGCTTGGGTAATAATAGTGGTAAGTTTGGCATCATAGTTTATTGAATTAGCTTTTCACGTTGGTTTTGTAAATATGATTTTTAATAATAACTAAAACATCTTAAATAAACTGCTGAAAGAATCCGCAGCCGTTATTTTTTAAATATGCGCTGAGTAAACTTTTAAATTGACACAATAACTTACAAATTATATCAACCCGGTACAAATTACACGTTCCAAATAAAGTCATTAGATTAGGGATAAGAAATCGATCCAGTGTGGTTTGAACTAATTTAACTAAAATGTCAATATAATATCCTTTCAACCAATGTGTTTAAAAACTGACCGGAAGTTAAATTGCTAATATAAGAGTTTAAAGTTTTAAAAAAATCAATTAGTACTAAATTATCATAAAATTAGCTAAATTTTTAATAAAATTTTAAATTTTAAAATTTGATTGAAAAAGATTTTTTAAATAATTTAAAGTTTAATGAAAAATAAATTTTAATTGATTTACAAAAAAATTGATTAATTAATAAACTGGTCGGTTTTTAACAACAATAGTTATTAAAATAAATTGAACCAAAAAAATTGGATCGTTCAAAATTTTTACAGTTTAATCAACTTAACCGATTAGATTTTTTAATCATTAGTTTTAACTTTAACTCAGGTTTAACTTAACCGATTAAAATTTTTAATCATTAATTTTAACTTTGATTCAAGTTTATTAAGTTATAACTCAAATTAAGTTATAGATTTTTAATAATTATATTACCCTCAAATTTTAACAATATATTGATTTTAAGAAAAAAAATTCAAACTCTAAATTCTTTGATTTTAAGAAAATAAAATTCTCGAAATCTAAATTCCCTAATTGGGTTTTTATAATTTAAAATTTTTACTTAAAATATTATACTAGAAAATGCGAGTGCACTAACATTTGGTATATCGCTGATGCATCCATTGAATTTGTTAATTAAATTAGAATCGCTAATTCATTAGATGATATATTTGAAACATATGATTATTTATTTGATGCCTTTTGAGAATATATAATTCTTAAGTATTTAAGAGCAATGACTAAAATACTAAAATAATCTGGTCAGTTCAACAGTAAAAATCTTAAGCCAACGTCTGTTTTATTAGTTTTTAATTTTTTATTAAATTATTAATTAATTAGTCAATTTTTATAAACTGATAAAATTTTATATAAAAAATAATTTATTTTTAATTAAACTTTAATTTTTTTTATAGGTGAGGAGAGTCAGTCTCCTTTAATCATTTTTAAATTATTTCATTTTATTCAATCTGTAATCAATTTTATAACGGTGATTATTTAAATTTTAAATTTTTTATCTTCTAATCTAAGATTTAAAACATTATTTAAGAGGAGAACATATTTGTTATTTCCGAATTATTGTGCTTGAACAAATCTCAGTCATCTATTATAATAAGTTGGATAACTAAAATTTTAAAGGCACAATAAAACACAGCAATTCGGGAGCAGCAGATATGCTCAACGAGAATAGAGAATTAATGGATCATTGTGATGAAAAGTCTAGCAAGCCTTGGTAGCTAGTGAATAAAAAAATGATTTCTAAAGGTTGATTAGAGTAATAATTATATCCATAACAGTGATGCTTTGAACATAGATAGGTTACATTACATCCCAATGGGTTTATGCAAAAAACAAAAGAGTTTGATTAAGAGGATCAGATTAACCGTAAATAAACCAACAACAGTAGTTATCTTCTGCACATTGATTTGATGAATCAGCCCCAAAAGATGGGGTTTTGATGAGACATGTTCGTTAGAATCATCTCATTGTCATGATCTTACCCACTTCATGTAAGACTACAGTAACAGTTCCAAACCTTGTGGGGTTAATCTCTGCAGCCCTAGTTTATCTGGAAGAAGCTGGAATTTGGGTCCATGTAAGCACCAATCAATTCACACTTTCAATTAGGTTTGGTAATTTCGACTGTTTGGTGTGGTCTAAAGTCAACAAATCAAATCGAATTCATCGAGGTTTGGACTAATCTTTAAATTTAAGATGTTGATTTGAAAATCAATTCAAAAGTGTTGAATTCTTCCCACAAAATAATACTGTTTCGATTTAATTTTTTAAAATAAAGTTTAATTTTGAAGATTTTTTAGTCTTCTTAAAATGATATTGTTTTAATTTAATTTTAAAAAAATTGGCATGGTTATAATTTGTAAATTTTTTAAAATTAAACAAAATACTTCTTATCCTTGGATTAAAAAATAATTAATTTAAAAATGATTAAAAAATAATCTTACTTATCAAATAAATTATACTTTAATTGAAATTTGTTAAATGAAAAGTATATATTATGATTTGTAAAAAATAATTAGTTTATGAAAATCGGTCAATTAATTAATAAACACAACAATAAATCGGTTGATTAATTAATAAACCCAACAATCTTTAATAATGAAGGCTATTAAGGTAAACCGAATTAAAAAATTAGTCAGTTTAAAATTTTTACACTTGAATCGATCGAACCAATTTAATTTTTTAATCATTAGTTATAATAATTATCTATGAATTTCATATTTATTAATGTTAAAAAAGGTCGGGATCAATTCCCCTGTTCCCATTTCTGTGTATTACCTTGTGCTCACCTCTATCCATCCATCCATTAATTTAATAGTGGTTGTTTCTGTGTGACATCCTGTGCCTACCGCCATTCATCCATCCGGTGCCACCTTGTACCCATTCTATCTATCCATCTATTTATTTAATGGATGGATGGATTAATGGAGGTGGATATGGGATCGAAAAACTAGCTTGTTTCGTCTAATACCGATTAATATCAAAAATTTTAAAGATGCCAAAAATATTTATGCAAAAAATGAAAATTTAAAAACCCCCCACTGGGCGACCTTCTTTCTCTCTTTGTTTTTCCTCTGCAACTCTCACACTCTCTCCTTTACCATCATCACCTTTTTTATTATTAATAATATAATACCTAAATTCATATAATAAATAATAATTATATTTTTTCTACAAATAATAATTTAAAATATGTTAAAATGAAAATAAAGAGGCATCAAATTTGTGTTATTTCTTTTTTAAATTGTTAATATAAATATAACAATATTTTATTATTAATAACAATTACATATTAAGATAAAATTATGTATTTTTATTATTGAAATTAAATATTAAGATATAAATTATATTTTATTATTGATAATAATTATTCTTTTTATTTGATGTTTTGTTGTAATTATTATTTATTGCATCATAAAATTATAATATTTTAAATACTTTATATTGATTTTAATTTTATATTTCTATGATGATAAAATAATCGTTTTCATATTAACTGTGGTTATTATTTATACGTAGAATATGTGAAAATAATATTAAATAAATAAATAAAGCATTATTATTTTAAGTTTCTATTATTACGATTTTTTAAGACAAAGTTGGTTTAAATTATACAGTACAATATTGCAAGATTATTTTGATTTTTTTTAAAATTAGAGACTATGTTATAAATTGAAAAAATTGCTTGAAATAGTACCCGGTATTGACCGGTATCGATATAGTACCGTATCAGAATCCAATCTGTTACATTTTCATGTGTGTATATATATATTGGAAATACATTTCATGGCCATATGTCCATAGGAAAAGAATTTTATGGCTATGTATATGTTTATAAAAAGTTTGATGTGTTTGTATGCAGGACACAATTATGGTGGAAAATAAAATGTTTGATTGTCACGCGTGTGTATAAATAAAAAACGGTTTTGTCGCCATATGTGTATATGATTATTGTAGTCATGTATATATATATATTGAAAAGAATATTGGTGGCCATGCGTGTATAAAAAAATCGGTAGCAGGTATGCATGTATATATATGAAAAATATTGGTGACCATGAGTATATACATATAGATGAGAAATTAGTTTTGTAGCTGTATATACATATATATTGTATTCTAGTGTGTATATATATAAGAAAAAAGTTTGGTAAAGGCGTGTGTATACAAATTGACAAAAAGTTTGGTACATATGTGGTAAATATATGTTAGAAAATGTTGGGTGGTTGTAGGGATGTCAAAAGACCGAGTTCAAGTTCGGGTCGCTTCTGACCCGGCCTTTGGTTGTATGGCCTGCAGGTTGGATCGGTCAATCCTTACCTTTTTTACAAAAAATTTACAAACGATGTTATTTTTGACAAAACGATGTTATTTACTTATTTTTGTTATTCCAATTGAGCCATAGGTTAATCCATGCCCAACTCAACTGAAGTCGGACCAAACTATTTTTGACTCATGGCCTATTCAATTGACGCCAAAATCGATGGCCATGTATGTGTATATAGAAATAAATAAAAGTTTTGTTGTATGTATAAATAAATAAAAGTTTTGTCGTCATATGTGTAATATGATTATTGTAGTCATGTATATATATATGTATATATGTATTGAAAAGAATATTGGTGGCCACGTGTGTATAAAAAAATGGGCTGCCATATATGTATGTATATATATGAAAAATATCGGTGACCATGAGTATATATATATATAGATGAGAAATTTGTTTTGTAGCTATATATATATATATAAAGGAAAAGAGTTTGGTAAAGGCGTTTGTGTACAAATTGAGAAAAAGTTTGGTAGTTATGCGGTAAATATATGTTAAAAAATGTTGGGTGGTTATGGGATGTCAATGGGCCGGGCTTAAGTCTAGGTCGCTTCTCATCAAGTCCCTAGTTGGATGGCTCGCAAGTTGGATCATTCCATTCTTAAAATTTACAAAACGACATCATTTTTACTGGATTTACAAAAACGACATCATTTTTGATAAAATGATGTCATTTTTGTTATTCCAGTTGAGCCATGAGTCGGTCCGTGCTCAAACCGACTGAAGTTTTGTCGAACTATTTTAACTCATAGCTCAGTCAATTCACGCCAAAATCGGTGGCCATATATGTGTGTATATATATATATATATATAACATTGTTGTCAGGTATTCTAAGCCCAAACCGACCCCTACTCTTCATGTTAATATGAGCAAGGTATTCTGATTATTATTATTTTATTTTAATTTTGATTATTAAGTACTTATTATTATTGGCGTTAGTATTCTTATTTATTATTAATATTTATTTGTATTTATGCATTTATGTCTTTAGTCACTTTGTCTTCTAAACTTGCATCTTTTGCGTTATTATTGCTTTATTCAATTTTTTTAAAAAAAATTAGCATTATTCTATTTTATTTAGTTATTATTACTTTATTTTATTTTTTAAATTCTATTTATTTATTTTATTTCATCTTTTATTTTTTAAAAAAACTTATCTTTATATCACATTTGCATGTGAATCTACCAGAAATAACCTCTCTACTACATAAGGAAAAATTTATGGAGTTGATATTAATTGGAAAAATTTGTGTGCCTATCTATGTAAATGTAAAGAAAAAAATTGATAGTCATGTGTATATATTAAGGATGTCAATGGCACGAACTGGGCTTAGGTCGCTCTTGGCCCTGCCCGACCCGACCTCTAGATGGATGGCCCGCAGGCCGGGCCGATCAATGGGCTGACAATGTGGTCGGATGAGTCACAGGCAGGCCGGCCCAATCTAACCTTACTTTAAAAAAAATACAAAACGACGTTGTTTTTATCGTTTCAGTTGAGCGACAACCCGTAGCCTGATCGGACTGAACTATTTTGGCCTGTAACTCGGTCAACCTGAGCCAAAACTAGGCCGAACCAAAATTGACATCCCTAGTGTATATGTATATATTTTTTCTTGGCCATATATGTATACATATATCTATATATATGTGAAAAATGTTTAATGGCTATGTGTGCACATATACATTTATAGAAAAATATTTGATTCCTATATGTATATATTGTTAAAGTATCTCATATTGACTAAAAATAAAAATGCTAAAAGGTTTATAAGTGGTAATAGTCAACTATTAAAATAATTAGTTATAGTTATTTTGGCAATGGTTGACCCAAGTCCAATTCTTGTTAATGAGCTCTACATTCTGGTCATCTTAAAAATTATAATATATATATATTGCAAAAAAATTTCTTAATAATGTGTGTGTGTGTGTGTGTGTGTGTGTGTACACACGTTTAGGACAAATGTTTAGTGTCACGTGTATATACATAAATAAGTAAAATGTTCTGTTGCTACATGTGTATATACATTTAGGACAAAGTTTTGGTAGTAATGTATATATATAGAACAAAAAGTTCGGTTGCCATGTGTGTTTAGTGACTATGCCTGTATTTATAAAGGAAAAAAGTTTAGTTGTTATGCATGTATATATATATAAAAGAAAAAAGTTTAGTTGTAGGGATGTATAAAAAAAAGGCTCGGCTTGATTTTGGTTCGAGTTGATCAGGTACGAGCCGGTCCGTGACCCGACCTTTACTTATAAAACAATGTCGTTTTTAACGTTTTTTTTAAAAAAAATATACAGTGGACTAGGTTAAGTTTTCTTTAAATTGAAAAAAATTAATAGATCAAGGTAATGGAATATTTTATCCATATATTAAAATGTAATGATATATAAAAATTTATTAACTATATATTATAATCTTCAAAACTTTAACGTTATTGGAGGAGGCAACTAATTTGAATATGGGCCGGACCTTGATATTAAATTTTAATAAAGAATTGAGTTGATAATATTTTGATTTTGATTTTAATTTAAATTACAAAAAGAGATTTTTAACTTAAGTTTTGAATTTTATAAATTTTCTCAGACTCATATAAAATCTAAAATTTATAAAAAAATAGAAATGATCAAAATTTAAATCAAATTCAAATTAATTATGAATGATTATTTTTGTCCAACCATTGAAAACAACTTTTTTACTAATTAAGGTAAGACTATGTACTATTAAACTTCTCTAGATTCCGCGCGCTTAGCGGAATTTTTATTGGGGAGTGTTATTGTTGTTGTAATATTTGTCCAACCGAGTCCGATTTGACTTGAAGTTGATGGATTCAATATAAGTTGACCAAAATTTGAGCTTATTAGGATTTTTTAATTTTAAATTTTTATCTAAGTCAAAATTTAAAATATTTAATTTGGCAATTGACCGGGTTAAACTCATAATCGGGTCTAAAATGATCCGAAATAAAAAATTTAGACCCAATTCTAAGGTTAACTACTGCAATGCTTAGTTTGAACATAATCCAGGTCCAACAAGGATTGGTAACATTATCCAAATTAGAGAAAGATTGATGACAAGTAGTGACTTGATGATAGTTGTAACTTGTAACCAGTAAACTAAATAGCTGCGAGGCCTTCCACGAGGACAGGGTTTAAGCTAAGAAGCCTACTGTAATGGAGACTATAACACACCTATCACTTGGTCTCAGTTCGCCGACACCATTTGCTCCGTCGCTACAACCACCGCGAAAACCCTCCAAACTCACCAAAACCGCCGCATTTCCCGCCAGCAGATGGGCTGAGCGCCTCCTCAGCGACTTCCAATTCCTCACCACAACCTCCGATGTCTCCTCCGACCACCATAACTCTCTCTCCTCCTCCACCGCAACTCTCGCTCCTCCCCGGCCACCACCCCCTCTCGCCCCTCCTGAGCGCCATGTATCCATTCCTCTCCACTTCTATCAGGTACAAACCCCTAATTATGTCGCGCATTTCTTACAATCATTCAAATGTTTGGTCTCTTGTTTAAAATTGGTTTAAATATTTGATGGCTTTAAAGATGCTAGAAGCTGAAACCCATTTCCTTGGAGATGGTATCAAGCGAGCTTACGAAGCTAGGGTTTCTAAACCTCCTCAGTACGGCTTCAGTCAAGAGGCTTTAATTAGCAGAAGGCAAATTCTTCAAGCCGCATGTGAAACCCTGGCTGACCCTGAATGGAGAAGAGATTATAATCAAGGTCTTATGGATGACGAGGAAGATACTATCATCACTCAAGTCCCTTGGGAGAAGGTAATTTGGCTTTGTTTTATCAAGACCCTTTTGTTTGCTTACTGAGAAAAATGCAAAGAAAGTGATAATGAATGGAAATGTATAGGTGCCTGGTGCATTGTGTGTGTTGCAAGAAGCAGGAGAGAGTGAAACTGTGCTCAAAATTGGGGCGGGTTTGCTTAGAGAGAGACTACCGAAGTCGTTTAAGCAGGATGTCGTATTGGCTATGGCTCTAGCTTATGTGGACATTTCGAGGGATGCTATGGTGTTGAGTCCCCCCGATTTTATTCGAGGTTGTGAGGCCCTTGGGAGAGCTTTGAAGCTGTTACAGGTATACTATTTACTCGAACTTACAATGTCTTGATCATATCTTGCTGTTTTTGCTATGTTACTGGGTATTGATGTTCAAATATAAGCCAAAACATGAATTTTTGTGCGATATTTTATGGAATTTCTGTAGTTATAAGTTATTGTTGACACATGCGAGCTATCTAGCAATTGTATTGGCTCTAGAAATGCATGGATGAAGTAGAGTATATTGGAAAGAGCAAATATCTGGATCTTCTAATGACTTGGTAAATAATTTTGAAGTTGTTTAAAACTCTTCTGCTTAAGTGTTCTCTCCCGAATATTGATGCAAGTTTCAAATGTAAAGTTACTTTCTTCTTGTGGACGTAGGAGGAAGGGGCTAGTAATCTTGCACCAGACTTGAAGGCACAGATTGATGAGACATTGGAGGAGATTAACCCTCGATGCTTCCTAGACCTTCTAGCCCTGCCACTTGATGATGAATTTAGGGTGAAAAGGGAAGAGGGTCTTCTGGGAATGAGGAACATATTGTGGGCTGTTGGAGGAGGAGGAGCAGCACCAGTTGCCGGAGGATTTACTCGTGAAGATTTCATGAATGAGGCATTCTTACGCATGACAGCAGCTGAGCAAGTAGCATATATAATTATGTTGAGAAACCTGCCTTTTGCTTATTATTCTTGCTTATCATTTCTGAAGTTCCTTGCCTCTCATTGTAGGTTGATCTATTTGTAGCAACACCAAATAATATCCCTGCCGAAAGTTTTGAAGTATATGGAGTGGCGCTTGCCCTCGTTGCCCAAGCTTTTATTGGTAAAAAGCCTCATCTCATAACAGATGCTGATAACTTATTCCAACAGCTGCAACAGACTAAGGTTCCAGCTCAAGGGACTATAGCTTACATTCCCATAGAAAACCGTGAAATAGACTTTGCTTTGGAAAGAGGTCTTTGTTCATTGCTCCTTGGGGAGGTTGATGAGTGTCGATCATGGTTGGGCTTAGATAGCGATCGCTCGCCCTACAGGAACCCATCTATAATAGATTTCATTATGGAAAATTTGAGGGATGAGTATGAAAATGACTTGCCTGGGCTTTGTAGACTCTTGGAGACCTGGTTGATGGAAGTAGTCTTTCCTAGATTTAGGGATACAAAAGATGTGCAGTTTAAGCTTGGAGATTATTATGATGATCCTACAGTCTTGAGACACTTGGAAAGGCGGGAGGGAGCTGGTCATTCACCCTTAGAAGCAGCAGCAGCCATAGTGAGAATTGGGTCTGATGCTGTTATTGATCGTGTAAAGACTAGTGCAATTCATGCATTGCAGAAGGTCTTTCCACCTGGTCAAAAGGTTGAGGGTGTGGGAAGCAAAGAAGCTGGAGTGAATTATTCTCTTACTGTTACGGCTAGTGAACAGCCTGTCGAACAACTTGATCAAGAAAATATTGCCATATCTCATGAGGATTCTGGGAAAAATATGGAGGATGTACGCAAGGTAGAATTGATTACTGACAAAATAAAACAAGCGATTGTTATGATCATGTCTGCTGGTGTGGCCATTGGAGTGATCACATTGGCTGGCTTGAGGTTCTTACCTTCTACAAATGGCCTCTTCAACCGGAAAAAAGAAATTGATTCGGCAATGACATCTGACATTGTCCATGCAGGTACGGTTTTATTATATATGTTCAATTAAACTTGATATAACCAACCCTTGGCTGCAACTAATTAGCTATGTGATTCTGCTTTCAGTCAAGGTGCTCATTTGGCTGTTCACTTTTATGCTATGATAGTACGTAGCTTAAGTTGTTTCTCTGAACAGCTCTTTGGGAGACAATTCCTATTGATGCTATCTTTCTGGTTATCTTCAAATGTCTTATGGATCTCCTAAGCAGCCAAAGGATTGATATAGCACCAAACTTCATGCTGTCATATTTTACCAACTTCAACTGTGTTTCTTTCTCTGTTTGTCTTTGGTTTTATAGCTTGCTAATACATTTGTACAAGAATCTAATTCAATTGCTTCTAATGAGTAGACGACTATGCCGGGGAATTTGTAGATCGAAAATCAACAGAGGAATTAACCAGAATGGATGCAAGACTTGCTGAGGATATAGTGCGAAGATGGCAGGATATTAAAGCTCAGGCTTTTGGGCCCGGACATTGTACGGAGAAACTGCCAGAGGTAATCGCATGTTGTTTAAACATCTTTTATAGTTCAAAATGCACAGAAAGCTGTTTTTGCACTTTTCTAACGTTAAGAGCAACTTCTAGGTTTTGGATGGTCAGATGCTGAAAATATGGACAGATCGAGCAGCTGAAATTACTCAACTTGGTTGGGTATATAACTATGATCTGTTAGAATTGACCATTGACAGTGTGACAGTCTCCGTAGACGGTCAACACGCTCATGTAGAAGCAACTCTGAAGGAGGTGGCCTACCTAACTGATGCAGTTCATCCAGAAAACAATGCCTCAAACGTTACAACCTACACGATGAGATATGAGATTTCGTCTTCTAAAGCAGGCTGGAAAATCACAGAAGGAGCAATCATTTTGTGATTATGGTGCGAGTCTTAGTGTAAAAACGATCTCCATTTTGGTGTATACTTGTTAATAATTTCTTAGGGAGTACTTCCTTAACATATGTGGATATATGGTAACCTCATCTTCATGTATATGCTCAAAGTAAATGTTTTTCATGTTGAGACGAGTACTCACCCTTTTCTTGGTGAGTTCTACGTTGATTGTTCTGTGGTTTATGAGGCTTTTTCCTCGTTTGGCCAACCTGTTGGAAAATTAGGAAGAATGAAGCTTAGTGAGCTTTCAGTTCTGGTAAATACCAATTTGCTACTTTCAAAATTACACGGTGACAAGAACTCCATGTTTCCGTTTACATGTTGAAGGTTTCTTACATCCTTCTAGCAGAAACAAGTTCCTGATAACAAACCTGAATACTTCAGGGCACAAGCCTGTAATTATGATATAGAGAAGAAGATTTGCATCAGGTGCCGCAAGCGGTAGATGATCAAAGAATCAAAAAAAGATTGCAACTACAGTTCGCTTCTGAGAATTTACACTGAGCAGAAGCCAACCTTTCAACTAAGCAGGTTAACCTGCAGATTAAGACTCTTGACTTCTTTACATAGATAAGGTTACAACAGCGACGATACGTTGTCTCTCCAGCTGGAGGATTTTTGACTACCTGATGTGGTTA
The DNA here is from genome assembly GCA_027478595.1 of Erythroxylum anguifugum. Lineage (NCBI taxonomy): Eukaryota > Viridiplantae > Streptophyta > Magnoliopsida > Malpighiales > Erythroxylaceae > Erythroxylum > Erythroxylum anguifugum. The sequence goes on from JANIPN010000006.1 coordinate 1,719,391, forward strand.
AATAGCTGAGACCGAAGAACTCCTTGGGACAATGGCGTGGCTCTACATATCCAACCAACTTTGCAACAAGTATAGCACTGTCCTTCATATGTTTCATGTCCTTTGTCTCAGTCCATAAACGGAATGCCAATTGTAGTCTCCTTTGTTTCGAGTCTAGTTTGATATTCCACTTCTGGTAAAGCTCCTCCCTCTCCTTTTCCCCATATTTCTTCTGTAATTGCCTGGCCAAAAATTGTCTCTCGCGATTGAGAGCCTTCATACTGTAAGCACCATGAGAACAGCATCAGATTGCTTGTGGGCAATAAATAGTCAACTATGTTACTTTGCTTTTCTGGCAAAAAAGATAGGGAATACTATTAAGAGGAATTACAGATACCTTGTTTCTGATGAGATTACATGACCATCTATCATTGCAGTAGTTCCTTTAGCAACCATGTCCTTCAGGAAGAATAATCTTCTGAGCTCTACCTCCATGTACACATTGTCTGATTCGTCACCTTTGAAGGTCAGGAAGAAATAGCTTCTATGTACCAATGGGACATTGCATCTGACCCAAAGTTCAATTATCTTTTTCCTGTACTTCTCAAATCTTTGGGGCCAATCACCATGGTGTTGGCTTGCACCTCGTTCTTGTGACACTGCGCCTTTCCTTTCATCACTAGCTCCAGTTGATGCTTTTGGAACCTGCAAGTCATTCTCTGATTAGTCCAATTACCAGGAAATTAAGATGCTTAACAATAAAAGAGAGCAACATTCACATTGTAGGGGACATTTGATGGGCTGCAGCAAACTGAGGACCAGTTACATTATACCAGAATCTAACAACGCACAAATTCTTTATCAAAAAGCTCAGCTAATGTAACACTTGACCAGCAGATTATGGAATAGTTGTTAGTAAAATGGTTAGAGAAACGTGTATGAGTAATTATCTCACGAGAATATCGCTGGCTGGAGTCTCTGACTGGAATTCAGGGGTTTTGGTCACGCCTGAAACAAAGCTGGGGACACCTGTATCGTCTATTTCCTTGATAATTTCTTCTGAGAGACCACTGTTAAGAGGACTTTGTGAATCTTCGCTGCCCGTGTTTCTGATTTCAGCATCAGACTCACTTCCTGGAAGCTTTTCCTCTACGTCTTTTGATGTTTCAGGTAAGTCTACTTCAGTCACAGCAGGTAGTGCCTTCTCATTGTCCTCCTCATGACCAGGCCAAAGATCAGATGGAATAGTCATGTGAACTAATCTCCTGCTTTTGCTTCTAGTCCATGTTAACCCTTTAGAGCTTGACAAAACTTCTTCAGAGGAAGTAGATTGTCCCATTTGGTTTATCGTCCTTTGCAACTGCTGAATTTGTTGTTTTAGAGTTTGGTAACTGTTGTCCGTGTCCATTTTCTTCAGCTTCTCATCTTCCTCACTTGTGGTGCCCATCTGACTTTCTTTTGTGTCCCTCACCGCTTCTTTTTCTTTTTCTTCAGTAATAGGTAAGCCTGCCATGTCCTTTACGTTGGGTTCTTCCAATTCAGTACACTGAACTTGCTCGCAATTATATTGAGATTCTTCATTTTTTCTTTGGGCAATCTCCTCAAAACCATGACAAGGGTCGGGCCCCAAAAATTCAGGAGTGCTGTCATCCAGCAGAAAATTATCTTCAGCATCTTCTTCTGGAAGTTCAAGGATTTTATTAGAAAGATGCTCATCAAGATCCCCATACGTGTTGCTTCTTGAGTGAACAGGAGTAGGCTTAAACACTTCAAAGGACCCTGATGCAGCATATTCATCTGGTCTTAAAACTCGTTCTTCTCCAATTGATTTTAGCAATTCCTCGAGTTGAACTTGAGCTGCATTAAGTTGCTCAGTCAACTCTTTTATCTCTTTATCCTTCTGCAGTTTTTCAACAAGTCTCAGTCAGGATTATTCCAAATGAAATTCTCGATGTATGATCAAATGGACATTGAATTATATGCTACGAACATTCCTTAAACTATGTTTTTACTAGAAAACAATCGATATTTACTGACCTTTGCAATGACGTGGTCCTTCTCCCTCAGTAACACACAAGAATTACCGGCAGGAGTAGATACCAGGCTTGCCAATTGATTCTCCAGCCTGGCCAGTTCTTTCTGCAATTGCTTTACCAGCGCCTTATCAGACATCACCAAATTGACTTGTGCATTGGTGGCAACCTCTTTAGCACAACTTGCAAAAGAAAGGGTGTTCTTTGATTGCTCAACATGACTGCGCGCAGGGCTCATGGTGCAAATGATTGCTGTTCTGGCATTGCCTCCTAAAGAATTCTGTAGTATGCGAGTTAGCTTAGAGTCTCTGTAAGGTACATGCCCATTTCTCCCTTTGCTGCACCAAATCATTGAATTAATGTGATTTCATTTAGCATCATAAATTTATAGCTTATTATCCAGCATAAACTTGTTTGGACTTTTTAACCTCTAACATGAAAAATTGGCCAACCTTAGCTTGCGAATAACAGTTCCTAGGGTCAGTAAACTTCGATTGATGTGGGAACCTTCTTTAAGCCTCGCACCTGCTGCTAATGTCTGAGAAGCACGCTCGCTGCCAGCAAGGTCAACAAAATTCTGCCGCAAAAATCACAACAATGGCATTACAAGCTTTCATCAAGGTAAAAAACAACTTTGTTGAAGAGATTTTCTCTTAAGAATTGTGAACAGCTATAACATAGCTATTATTTCCTCACCACAGAAGCTGTAAGAGTGCTGCACTTTCCAAAGCTTAAATTTTCTCGAGAAGCACTCTCAACTGTCTGAAAAGGAAAAAAAAAAAAAAGAACAAAATGGTGATAAGCGAGAGTAATTCATTGATCTGGAGACGGAAATACTTAAGCATAAGACAGGCGTACTAGTCGTAGAATTTGATGAGATCTGGAGCTAGTCTCGTTCAGGGATGTTTCTCCTATTTGCCTTTGAGCTGCAGAAATTGTGAAAACATCAAACTTAAGCTGTTGTAGTCTTTTCGAAGTTAAATTCAAAGAGAGTGAATTGGTGTAACCTTACCCTCGCATATTGAAAGAAGTTCCTGTAGGTGGCTACTGTCCATCAGAGTCTCCTCCGTAAGTTTCTCAACAACAGTTCCCCTCTGCAACCACAATATGCATACATGTAAACTGCTTTTTTCTGATAACATTCTGATTATACTACGACGAAATTCAAAACCTTACAACAGGCATTAAAAAGTATTTACCTCAGGATCATCAAGGAGTCTAAGTGGGGTGCTGTCTGGGCTAAGAAGATCTCTGACAGCTTCATTATAAATCTCAATTGCAGAGAATTTCAACACAAATTCTCTTTCTTTGTGCTACGAATGTAAACACCAGAAATTAGAGGAAAAGAAAACACATTTGACGACCAAAAGGAACATGACCTGATTTCAACCAAAAATTTACCATTTCAACGTAATCATATATATCTGATACAGCAAATTGGGTGATTCCACTCATTGTATATGTCTTCCCACTGCTTGTTTGCCCATATGCAAAAATGCTACCTGGCTCGTAACAAGAAAACTTTTACCCTTTAGTTCCAAGTTTTCAGAAAGTTTAGGGTTCATGAATTTTGAGAAATTACTCACAATTCATGCCGCTAACTACTGAGAGAATGAGCTCTTTGGCTCCTTCTTCATACACCTGTCTTGTGGAGCATTCGCTGCCAAATACTCTGTCTGCGAATCATATATTCATATAATATATGTATGATCAATTTCTGAGAGTGCTCAACAACAATCAGGTCCAATGCTAAGAAGAAGATTGAAAATCTTAACAATTACCAAATGTATATGCTGTAGGGAACAAGGAACGATCGGGCATGCTGGTCTTGAACACGATAGTGTTTTTGTTGATGCACTCCCAATCCGACACGTCGTTTCTGGAGATCTCTCTATCGCTCAAAGGCCTCAATCGAACGGAAACGAAGATCTTCTCCTCTGAAAATGGAGGTTCATGCACAACGGATTCTCCATCCAACGACAACGAAAGCACGCTCATCTTATCGTTTTCTTTCTCTCCTTTTCAGCTTTCACCCTATCTCTATATGTTTCTCATCACAGAAAGAAAAAGGCAAAAGGAAAAAGAAAGAAGAAAGAGGAGAGCAAGAGAGAAGAAAATGGCAGTCCCGTGCGTATTCTCTCTCTTCACCTCCTCTTTTTCTCTAACTAACTTTCAATGCCTCTAGATGCAGGCAGTTAAGTTTATTGAGAAAGAGGAAGGGGTTGAGTTATGATTTTTAGCTTCAGCGGTTTTCCCGCGCTTTTCCGCCATTGATCTCCTCTTTGCATGGACGTTAGGTCCCCTCACACGTGCCTGCCACGCGCTTCTTCTTCTTCCTTTTTTTGGTCATAATTCGGTTAATTTTGTGTATTTAATTTGCATTTGTTACTAAAATAAAAATTCTTTCTCTTAAGTATTACCTTCAATGCCCTCTTCAGTACCCTCCAGAGCACCTATTGATGAAGATGCCCTGGAACTTCTCTTATTCAACTGTCTTTAGCTTGCAGTTGCACTTCCTAGTTGGGGATCTCTTTGCTTTTGGAACATCAGATCCGTAAAGTGCCTGCCTTCTGAAAACACATCAGTGCCTGGATGCTTACGATGTTATATCTATCATGGCTGTCAATTCCCTCAAAGCTGGTTGGCATATCTCATAAGAACAGCAGAGACCCTGACCTGATTGAAAGATAAGAACGTGAATTATGTATAAAATTGCATCATGTTATATGAATTTGAAATGTTAAGGATTAGACTTCCATTTCTAACTAATCACCAAAGCATTCATAGCTCCAGCCTTTTTGTGGTGATTAAATCCCATCCTTATCAATGCCCCCCACTTGGCCAAGGAAAACCTATGAAGCATCGAGGATAGGTCCTTAGCTGCAGAAGATATCAGATTCAGAATACCATTCAGTTACAATTGGACATACTTGAACAATCCCAGGATGATCACGGACATGATTTCCCGGCCATGGAGTCCCATCCTGCATTCTCCAACCTTCTTCTGGAACCTTGGCTAACAAAGCATTGATTCCAACTTTAAACTCTTCATACTCTCTCTGCATTTCACATAACTTGCTTATGACCTAAAAAAACGCGCATTCATTCTAAGTGCGTTGGAGATCCTCATTCACGCTAATTCTTACAGAAAGGAATGAAGATTCTCTTTGGAGGTCTGCAGGTTGCTTTAAGTGCGTTGTTCATTTCTGATCCAGATTCTTAGAGAAATAGGTACGAAATGGAGGTGATTAAACGTCGAGTCTTCGGTGAATATACCTTCTGTGTTTATGCACATTTCTGGGAAACCAAAGCTAGTGGAGTATGTACTCAACTTGACCATTCAACCACCATGGCGAAAAAAAGAAGACTAACCGTGGATTCTTTTAAGAACAACAGTGGCACCACAGTTACTGATCCTGTCGTAATACGAAGTATGGCCAAGGATTTCCTTGAGTCACTTTATACTGTTGATGATGTTCACACTAGCCATTTCCTAATCAAGAGGGATTTCTTGAAAGAGCTGTACGCCAAAGAATAAAAATATAGAATACTTTATTTTTATTTTATTGATAAACATGTACATTTATACACAATTCAAGTATTGATTTTGATCATTGATCTTTTATTGCTTTGATCTAATGGCTGTTATTTATAACAGAATTCTGACAATAGTAATGACAGCTATTTGTACAGCTGAAAAAATTGTTACGAATGAATTAATTTGATGAAATGCAGGTGCAATAGAATTCTTCTATAATGTTGAAGAAGAATGAAAGCTGGATTCGGGTTAGGCCTACAGAAATGCATCTTGGGCTTTTATGATCTGAAGAAGATTCGGCCCACTTGAAGATTAAGTTAGCCCAACCTTTGGTGGCCTATCTTCAACATCGAAGTCGTCTTCTCCAATATTCCCTGTTAAGCGAGAGTGAGAAAGAACTAAGACATGAATCTTGGAGATCAACGTTGACGTTCAGGCTGCCATGAACGGTTTTGTGAGTAAGTCTGCTAATTAATCTTCAATATTTACATATCTCACATCTAATTGTCCACTGGTTATTTTATCTTGTATGAAATGTACATCGACTTCGATGTGTTTCGTACGAGCATGAAAAACTGGATTTTGGGCAAGTAATCGAGCTCCATTATTGTCACACCAAAGAATTGATGTGTGTTGTAGAGTAAACCCTAATTCTCTTAGTAGTGAATGTAGCCATAGAACCTCTGTAGAAATCTGAGCTAGGGCTCTGTATTCTGCTTCAGTACTGGAGCGGGATACTGTAGTTTGCTTCTTTGAACTCCAAAATACCAAATTGCCCCCTAGGAGGACACAACCACCTGTTGTGGGCTTCCTATCATCTGGATTCCTTGCCCAATTAGAGTCACTATAAGCTTATAGTGACAGAGGTTGTGGTGATGAACGAAAATGAAGGGCAAGTGTAGTAGTCCCTTTTAGGTATCGAAGTACTCTCTTATAGGAAATCCAGTGTGTGTCTAGAGGTCTCAATAAGTATTGACTTAACCTATTTACAGTGAAGTTGATATCAAGGTGTGTGTGACACAGGTATTGGAGTGCACCGATGATGCTGCGATACAAGGTGAGATCAGCAAATAGATGGCCATCATAAGCAGATAGCTTGGTGCCAAGTGCAAGAGGAGTTGGACATGGTGAGCATTCTGTCATTTTGGCACAACCAAGAAGATCCAAGTTGTATTGCCTCTATGAAAGGTATAATCCCGTCTTGTCCCTATAGGCTTCAAAACCAAGAAAATGGTTAACACTGCCCAATGTTTTTAAAGCAAATCTGCTATTTAGTTGCTATATGATCAACTTAATTTTTGCATTTGAGTTCCCCTGTTACATATGTCCCAATGTTGAGAAATTGTGAGAGAGAGAATGACCTTGATGGTTGATGATTTCACTACAGGACTGTAAGTTTATGTGAAATCAAGACCTAGGGTCTGATTGAACCCTTTTGCTACAAAACGAGCCTTATATTTGTCAATGGCTCCAGTGGACTTGTACTTTATTATGAATACCCACTTAGTACTTAACAGCTTCATAGATGAGTTATATGGGACTAAATGCCAGGTGTTGTTCAGTTTTAGGGCTTGAATCTCTTCTGTCAGGCCTGTCGCCATAAAGGGTCTTTAAGAGCTTCTATAGGAGTTTGTGGTTCTGATTTAGTAAGTGAGGAGAGTGTAGAAGTATAAGCTTTTGTCTTATAGATTCCATTTTTGGAATGGGTTTGCATAGGATGAGAATTAGGGACAGTGTGTATAGTGGTTCTGGGAATAGTAGTGGGAACAGGCTGGTCTGTAGAGTGTACAGGAGACGTATGTGGGGATGATAAGGGATCAAATAGAATATTACTAGAGGAGTTTACCTGTGTTATAGTGATTGAAGAAGTTTGTTGCAGGGAAGAGTCCACTGGCCGGACTGACCAGGAATAGCCTGTATAGCATCGGTGAGGACAGAAAGTGGTACGCTAGGAGATGCTGTAGAGCAGGATGATGGTTTACAAAAAAAGGTCTGGATAAGGAAAGTCCTTTTCATTGAATGTTACATGTCTAGAGATGTAAACATACCCTTTAGGATGGAGACACTTGTAGTCTTTATAAAAGGGGTTGTACCCAAGAAATACACACTTACTTGTGTGGAAACCCAATTTGCGTTTAGTGTAAAAACGTAGGAAGGGAAAACAAGCACACCCAAATACCCTGAGATGATCATAGGAAGGCTTTTTGTGAAATAGTTTTTGAAATGGTGACTGATGATGAAGGGTTGGGGTGGGTATGTTATCAATTAGGCAAGTTGCTGTTTAAAAAGCTTCAAGCCAATATTTAAGGGGTATTTTGGCATGGGAGGTTGTGTGAGTCTAGTTTTAGTTATGTGTCCGTGTTTTCTTTTCGAAATACCATTCTGTTGAAGGTTATAAGGACAACTAAATCTGGTTTAGATTCTGTGGGTTGCAAGAAAGGGTAGTAGGGCAGTAAATTCACCACCCATGTCACTGTGTAGGGCCTTTATTTTCTGATTTAGTTGCAATTCAGTTGATGCTTTGAATTTTGTAAAACCGCTAATGTGTCTGATTTGTGTTTGAGTGCTGGAAAAGATGTCTACAAAAATTATGTAGTATCTGTGCCCATTTATAGAAGGATAAGGACTAGGACCCCATACATCTATGTGAATTACTTCTAGTGGTGTAATAGCAGATATGGGATGTGTTTGGAATGGTAACTTATGTTACTTACCATACTGACATTAGTCACAAAATTGTAGAGATTTAGGGGAAATTTTTTGATTCATTGTTTGCAAAACATGTTGTAGTATAGTAGTATTAGGATGCCCTAATCGAGTATGCCACATATTTACATTTAACTCAGAGAGTAAAGCAGTACATGTTTTGGGGAAATTAAATTGAGATATGGTATTGATAGAGGTAGATGATGGGGAGACTTTAAGGCTATATAGGCCATTCTTTGAGCAATCCCTTGAGTAGTATCTTCCCTGTGAGTTTGTCCTTAAAAACACAACTAGAGTTAGTAAACTCCACAATAATATTATTATCTTTAGTTAACTGAGATATGTTAAGTAGGTTCTTGCTGATTTGAGGTACATGTAGAATATTATGCAGTTTAAGTGGGGTAGTAGAATAAGATGGTATAGAGGAGGTACCAATATGAGAGATAGGGAGATGATTACCATTACCAACTGTTAATTGATCTCTGCTTGTATAGGTATTGTGGAGTGTGAGATTTGAGAGATCTGCAGTGACATGGTTGGTAGCACCACTGTCGACGAACCAATTTGGGTTTGAGTTTGATTCAGTAATAGTAGAGATCTGTATAGTTTGATGAGTCAAATAGGCTTACTGAGGTGATGGATGGCCCTGATTGGTTGGATTAGGAGCAGGTTTGTGACCCTGTTTGTGACATTTCAAGGCATCATGACCCTGTTTGTGACAAAGTTGGTAGTAGAGGCGATTGTTTCTGCCCCTTCATCCGCGACCTCCTCGTCCTCTATATGAACCGCGACCATTTGAAGGAGCCCTGTTAGGATTTTGAGAATACTGGGCCAGATTTACGGAAGCATTAGGAATAGAGACCTGAGAGCGAGCATGTTGCTACTCTAGCCTTGTCTCATGCATCATTAGTGTGTAAAGAACATCCTGTAGAGAAGAAATACCAAGTGAACTCGTTAAAAGAACCCCCAACAAAATCATACTCACTGCCTAGACCACTTAGTGCACTCAGAACAAGTTCTTGTTCTGTGACAACATAACCAACGACTTTCAAGGAGTCTCCAGTGGACTTGATCTGCTGAATATAGTCAACAATAGAGGATGCATCATATGCATAGGTAATTAGAATGACTGATGGTGGAGGATGATCAGAAGAGATATAGATCTCTAAATCTAGCACTCTAATGGCAGCTAAGATCTGTGGCCTCCAGTTAGATAATTATTCTGATCAAGCTTTAGAGGAAGAGTGAAGTTGAGAGTTTTTGCAAGAGCAGAAAACTCAAGAGAGGTTGTGGAGGAGGTGACATTGCTAGTATCAGATGATGATGAGGATGCCATTTGACGCTTAGTCTTTGAATGCTTTGATACCATGAAAGAGTTGTATATGAAAGAATAAAAATGTAGAATACTTGATTTTTATTTCATTGATAAACATGTACATTTATACACAATTTAAGTATTGATTTTGACCATTGATCTTTTATTGTTTCGATCTAATGGCTGTTATTTATAATAGAATTCTGACAATAGCAATGACAACTATTTGTACAGCTGGGAAAATTGTTACGAATGAATTAATCTGATGAAATGCAGGTGCAATGGAACTCTTCTAGAATGCTGAAGAAGAATGAAAGTTGGATTCGGGCCAGGCCTGCAGAAATACATCTTGGGCTTTTATGAGCTGAAGAGGATTAAGCCAACTTGAAGATTAAGTTGGCCCAACCTTTGGTGACCTATCTTCAACATCGAAGTCGTCTTCTCCTACATTTCCCTCCCATCCCAAGTTCAACTCTGGACACTGTCAATAAGCTAGTTTCATTCAACGAGGTCAAGGAAGCCATTTTCGGCATGAATCCTAACAAAGCGCTTAATTATGACGGTTTCCATGCTATATTCTTTCAAAAACAATGGGAGATTGTTGGGCCAGCAGTGACAGAATTCATTCAAAGAATCTTTAAACACGAAGTGTGGGAAGCAGATTTGAATAAAACCATTTTGGTGCTCCTACAAAAAATTTCCCCTCCGAGTTTTATTCATCAATTTCGTCCAATAAGCCTATGTTCAGTAATTTATAAGGCAACCATTAAGATCATTGTTAACCGTCTAAAGCCTTTATAGTTGCCCCATCACAGTGTAGCTTTGTCCCAGGTCCCTAAATCTTGGATAACATAGTCATTGCTTAGGAAGTAACTCACTCCATGAGAAGGAAAAAAGGCAAAAAAGGTTTTTTGGCTATTAAGGTGGATTTGGAGAAAGCGTACGACAGACATAGCTAGGATTTCATTAAGGATACTCTTGTTGATGTTGGGTTGTCTGATTCTCTTATTAGTCTTATTATGAAATGTGTATTCTTGGTGACCATGCAAGTTAACTGGAATGGAGATCTTTCGAAGGCTTTTACTCTATCTCAAGGCATCAAACAAGGCGACCCCCTATCTCCATATATTTTTGTTCTTTGTATGGAGAGACTTGGTCACCTTATTACTCATGTAGTGGCTCAGAATAGATGGAAACCTATCCGGTTGGGAAGGAATGGCCCTTGCTTATCTCATCTCTTTTTTGCAGACGATCTAATCCTTTTTTCAGAAGCTTCCATTGAGCAAGCTCAAATTATTTTGGAGGTGTTAGAAGTCTTTTTTACACTTCATCGGGACAAAAGGTTAGCAAAGAAAAGACCTATTGTTTTTGCTCTAAAAATATTACTCTTCCTATGGCTCGATCAATCAGTAGGAGTTTGGGGTTTCAGCTTATGGATAACTTTGGGAAGTATCTCGGTGTACCTCTTATTCATGGGAGATCCTCCAAAAGTTGCTATCAATATATCCTTGATAAAGTCCAGCAACATCTGACAAGATGGAGTGCTAAGCATCTTTCCCTAGCAGGTAGAGTAACTTTAACACAATCGGTTATCTCTGCTTTGCCTTTGTATACCATGCAGACCGTGCGACTTCCACGTCAGCTTTGTGATGATTTAGAGAAAATTATGCGGGATTTCTTGTGGGGTTTTAATGGAAACCAACGAAGGGTGAGTCTTGTTAGTTGGGATACTGTTTGTAAACCTAAGGAAATTGGAGGATTGGGATTGAGGAAAGTCCGAGTGACTAATGATACGTTACTTTGCAAACTAGGTTGGAGCCTAATCTCCAAACCTAATGCCCTTTGGGTCAGAGTCCTTAGTGGAAAGCAGGGTCGTTCCTAATATTTTATAGGCCTTGGGCAAAGTAAAAAAAAAATTCCTATTTTTACCTATTTTTAGGTCCTCATATAGAATAAAAATAAACAAAATATGGGCCCTTTTTTTGTTCTTTATGAGGTCAAGAGTAGGCCCTATTTTGTTTCATTTTATTTTTTATAAGGATAAAAATAGACCCTATTTTATCATTTATAAGGATGGGCCCTGGGTAGGTGCCCACCCTGCCCTTGCCTAGGGTCGGCCCTGGTGGAAAGTATGGTTTCTCCTACACAAATGTACCAACTAAAATTGATTCTAAAAGTTCTTCCATGGTTTGGAGAGGCATTGCTTCTATATGGTCTTATGTGCTTCAAGGTATGAAATAGATCATAGGTAATGGTAAAGAAGCTTGTTTCTGGACAGATGCATGGGTAGCTGATCTTGGTCCTCTCATGCTTCACACAACCACACCTTTATTGGATTTTGTTTTGTTGCTTAAGGTAGCGAACTATGTTGACGATCATGAATGTTGCAAATGGGATAGTTTCCAAGGCCTACTTCCTTCGTCGGTTTGCATGCATATTGCTAGTATCCTTCTTCTGAGACCTACTCTTGGGAAAGATAGGAGGGTGTGGGGTGCTTCGAATAATGGGGTTTTCAGTATTGCTTTTGCGTATTCCTTAATTGAGGGTTTTGCGTTCAAGGAAAAGAGTGGTCTTTGCAGTTTGATTTGGAAATGGTCAGGTACACAGAAGATCAAGGCTTTTCTATGGCTTCTTTTTTTGTGAAAACCTCTTCATAAACAATCAATGTGTTGCTCGACATCTCTCCTTAGATGCTACCTGTGCTACGTGTGAGATTTGTGAATGTTATTTGCATGCTATGCGTGACTGCCTTAGGGCCCAGCAAGTTTGGTTAATGTTTCCCCTAGTGGCATCATATGGAGAATTCTTCACAATGTCGAAATCAGACTGGCTAAGGAAGAATTTGCAGACCCATACGAAGATACTTGGTTTTGATTGGTCTATCATTTTTTGCATTACTTGTTGGTTCCTTTGGTTTTGGCAGAATAAGAGTATTTTTGACATGGATTTTTCGTGGCCTCTTAATCCTATGCAAATTATTCTTGATTATGTTGGGTGGATTTACAAGGCTGACGAAATGCATTCTCAGGTTTTATTAGATCATCACCAGCGAGTGGAGAAATTTATTGGTTAGTCAACACCCCCTAATAGGTGGACTTGCCTTAACACAGATGGCACTCGTAAGCGAACTTCTAATACTGCTTCTGCAGGAAGTGTTCTTAGAGACTATACAGGAGCCTAGCTAGGAGGTTTTGTTCAAAATGTGGGGTTTTTTTTACTTCGGTTTGTGCTTAGCTTTAGGGTGTTTTCTCGGGTCTATCATTTGCTTGGGATTTAGGTTATAGAAGAATAGAGTTGGAGGTTGATTCTCTTATGGTTATCACTATTCTTTCCTCTCCAGAGAAGCAAAAGGGTATCTTTAGCTCTTTGATTTGGGCTATTCAAGAGTTGCTTGCTAGAGATTGGATAGTACGATGTTGACATACCTACAGGGAAGCCAACCGATGTGCGGATTGGTTGGCCAATTACGCTCAATCTTTCGACTTCGGTATCACCACCTTTCAAAGCCCTCCTTTAGGGTGTATTAGAATCCTCCTCGAGGATATAGCAGGGATTTCTTTCCCTCGCTTAAATAAGTAGTTTTGTTGGTTGTTAATTCCTTTTGATTCAAAAATAAAAGAAAGGAGATCGTGAGCGGGAAATTTACCTGAATTAGGCTTAATTCTGTAAATTTCCGTGAACTAAACAGAGGAAGGATGCCTCTAACGAAGAGAAACAATGTTTTTGAGGCTAAATTCACAAAAACTCCATTGCTTTGAAGAGCTCAAAAACTTCATTTTGCGGAGGGACGAAGCGTTCATCGACGTGACCCGACCCATTTTAGGTGATTCGGACCAGTTCAGGTCAAGTCAGGTTGGGGGCAAATTATTTTTATATGGGTCGAGTCGAAGCAAGCAGGGCTAGTCTAAATAAATTTGTAATTTGTTAGATGGAAGTGGGGACATAGGCGAACTGGATTGGGCCTTTTAAAGCAATGGTCTGAATCATTTTTGGACATAGACAACTTAGGCCTAAACAAGTTGGGTTGGGTCAAATGGTCTCGGGTTAAGTCGGTTCAAATCAGGTCAAGTACAATCAAATGAATCCGGTCGGGGCAAATATTAGTTCGGGTCAAATATGTCTCTCCATGTCTCTCCCAGACGGAGCTGAAGAGAAGACGAAGAAAGAAGAGGAAGGATCTGTTGCTGCTCTGTGCGCAGTTGTCTGAGAATATGAAATTCGTCAATGGTTCTTCCATTTTTGTCTCTTCATCGTTGCTCTCTCTGCGCCAACTCCTGGTATTCATCTTTCTATCTTTTCTTCTGATAGGAAAAAGCACAACTATTCAAATTTTACCTGGTAACTTTGGAAGAGAAGGAAAAGAATGGAGAAAAAGTGGGGTGAGCAGTTAGTAGGATTAGATATAGACTCCCTTTTTCCGACTAATTTTCTAGGACAGGCTGCTTTGAGATTCACTCTTCTCCAATTATTCGCCGACTAAGTAAGTACCCAACCAATATTTCACTGAAATCAATCGGGATAATGATTCAGATCCCCTTCTTCAGTATCACTTAAAGAAGCCAAAGGGCTCTTGGCTAAAACAACAAATTTCTATTAGGAAATAACAATGGATCAAATTGGATTGAGACAACAAATTTAGATGGAGCAAGCTCTCAACTCCCAGATTGCCACTGAACAAGAATGCACCTCTCTTCTCTTCCAATTTTCTAAGGTCACTTTCACTTTACTTTGCTGCATGAGTTTGAATCTCATATTGGGACATAACTGATCACAATGTGTCAGTTTGATTCATTCCAGGATGCACAAGAAAATGCAGGTTTGATCACAGGCAATCTCTTCAGATCAAATGGACCAGTGATTTTCATCATCTAAAGCCTTGGAGGTCGAGAGGGTTGAATTCGATATTGCATCTCATTTCATCGATGATGCACTCCTTTTGGTTCATCAATCCATTCAGCATTCAATCGAGGGTGATTGGAACGAGAAACAACTTCTTCTTAAAGACAAGGAATTACTTGCCAATCTTGCTTTAGTCAAAGAGAAAGAGAAGGAGATATCAGTGCCTAATGCCAAACCCAAGCAGTTGATGAAAGGATTGCTCTTATTGTCTCAGATTTCTAGGAGACTCAATCAAGCATCGATTCCAGGCACAATTACTTGCAATCTTGTCTATCTCAGGTACATTCAGAGATTGAAGCTTTATTGATGAAAAGAAAGGAGATTGATAAATTCCTTGCTGAAGAAGAGGCATGTGGGGCAAAACTTAGGGAACTAGCTAGTGTTTTTTAAAGTGAAGCAAAAGAGTACGAGGAAGAGGTTCAACTGAGGAAAAACCTGATGCTGTCCATTTTAAAGTCTCAGGAGGACAAATTGAGTCTGGCAAAAACTGAGGAGAAGCTTATTGAGGATGTGCAAATGCTCCAACAGCGAGTTTCTGCTACAAGATCTTCCCTTCAGGTTGATTTTACTTCCCTATTGTTTCTTGTCCAAAATATTTCAGCAAAGGACAAGTTTTGACTTAGATCAGTTTCTTTTTACAATGCTTAGATTTTCAGGTGTAGAATAAGCTGTTACCAAACTATGAATGCCCGATTCTTCTAAGTCCAGAGTTTGTCTTCCATCTATGAGAAACCAAGATCAATGAAGTTCTAACAAATCCATGCCTAGTACTATGGAAGTTGAATGCAGCTAAAATCTGGATTTTAAAACACTCATGGAAACATGCTAATGGGTTGGACAATACCATCTTTTCATTATGCGTTATCCTTCATGGTCCGTGCTTAGTTTTGTATGATTCGTTTTTTTGTTAGCACGCCTCATGTCCATGAAGTATGATCTTAACGAGCTGTCTA
This sequence comes from Erythroxylum anguifugum, assembly GCA_027478595.1. Taxonomy (NCBI): domain Eukaryota; kingdom Viridiplantae; phylum Streptophyta; class Magnoliopsida; order Malpighiales; family Erythroxylaceae; genus Erythroxylum; species Erythroxylum anguifugum. Next base: position 1,734,814 of record JANIPN010000006.1, read on the forward strand.
ATAATGTTCATCATTATTCTTTATCTACCATTCATTTCCAAGTACAAAAATTCTTCCCCTGGTTCTTACATTTAATATGGGAGTGGATATGCCAGCAACTGCATTATTTCACTCTCTTATTCTTCTGACACCAGACTGCTATTGTCTTCTAGGAGTTATCTTCTACAAAGTCAAGGATTGAGCACAATGTGTCATCCTGCAAATATAGGATTATTTTCATAAACAAAAGAGTCCCAAAATTGGAAGCTGAAAAGAAAGTTGCAGCTGCTGCAGGAAATTTCAATGAAGCTGTAATGATGGCTACTAAGGCAAAGCCATTGAATGTTGAAAAGGATAGTGCACGGTTAGATTTAGAAAAAGCCATTTTGGAGACGGAGAAGCTTGAAGCAAATATACAGAACACGGTTAACAAATTGCATAACTGAGCAAGCAGATTGCGAAGGTTAGATTCCGGAGGTTACATTTAACTGTCGGTGCCACTTCAACAGAAAGATTTACTGCTCTAGAGCTCGGAGATGATAAAGAAGCTAACCCTTTACTTGCAGAGGCCGAAGCAGCAAGTGCTGAAGCTCAAAAACTTCAACCAACATACAATTTTAAGGAGGCAGAATTTGCATCCATTCTGAAACACTCCATTCCATGGAGCTTGTTTCAAATCTTGGCAAGAAGCAATTGGCTGAGTTGGCTGCATCTGTTGATTTATACATCCTTCTTCCAAGCTTCAATGGTTTAAGTAGTAATACCTGATGCATCAGCAAGATTACACTGGTTGCAGGTTTGGCAATAGATCCCTTTAACTAATTCTAAAAAAAAAAAGAGTTCCCTCTAACTACATTTTGGATTTCTTGTGACTTAAAGACTCTTGTGCACTTGTAACATCACATTGTTGCAATCTGTTACTTATGAGGATTTGGGGAAGAGATATCCACACAACAGCAAATAACAAATAAAATGTGAGTTAATCGAGTTTAAATTCGGTCTAAAATAGTGTAAAATTAAAAAAATGAAATTTTAATATATTCTAAAAATTTTGCATTAAATTAAAACTATTTTAACAAATTATAAAGTTAAATCTAGATTTTATAAGTCTAAACCCAACTAGACTTCTTCTTTTTTAATGGAAGAACCTGCAGCTGTTAGATAAGTTCTATACAATAGACTTAATCGAGAGAGAGTAAATAGGAGGAATCGAATACATAACCTTTTAGCCTCATGCTACTTTACTTCACTAACTCAACCACCCCTTAGGGACCCAACTCGACCTATGGCAAATACTGCAAGTAAGAACACCTTCTTGTATACTATATAATTTCCAACAAGCTATCATTATGGTTATTTTTTATAAGAAGTGATTATCATATTTTAGGAGGATGAACCAACAAATTATTATTTTCAAATAATATATTACGAAAGATTATTAGCGATGGTAATAATCCAGCCTATAGGCCAATCTTGCTAATTTTTTAAAATTAAAAGTATAAAACTTTTTTTTCAATTAAGTTCGGCTTATTTGAGACTTAACTCTTTTAATGTTATTTTAATTAAAAAATTAGCCTTTTTAGTTTAGTATCAAAATTTATTTTTATTTGTTTCATTATACACGCAGGTGTGGTAATTTTTTATTATTATATTTTTAAAAACTAATTTATAAAATTATTTAATTATTATATAAATTTTTGGTCACATTTCTTGAATTTTTCATCTATTAATAACTCTATATTAAAATTTAAAAAATACTATAACTTATTATTTTAACTAAAAGATAAATAAATAATTAATAAAATATAAAATAATTATAACTACAAATTATTGTAAATAGAGTGAGTAATAATTGTGAATGCAAAAGAATTAAAATAATCAGACCCAATTGCCACCGCTACTTTTCTTGCTTTTACCAAATTTACGTAATCTTATCCTCAGCTTGACCTTTTGGTATCATGATCTTCTCGTGAATGTGACAACTAGAAAATTGATTGATAATTGCACCACATAATCTCACCGGCAAGTGGCAGCATGGCGGTGCATAAATATCCCTTTTTTGTTTTTTTAAATTCTATAATTTACATAACTTCTTATTAACTTAATTTGATTTAATTCAATAAAAGGCAACTCAAAAGTTCAACTTTATTGGAATAGATTAAACTTCTATTGAAAAATAGGCATGTTAATGAGTTGGATTAGGCCTGAGCTGCTCCTAGCTTGGCTCGGCTTGACCACGGATTAGAGTGTCCCGACGGACTGGGATAAGTCGGCCTGTGACTCGAATCATGGCCTAACAGGTCACAAGCGGGCCAAACCAACCCTTCTCATCTTATAATTTTAAAACGATATCGTTTTTGAAGTAACGGTCTGGCCACGGGCAGAGTCAGGCAGGCCTGTGCTCGGCTTGACCTCGGCCTGTGATTCGGTCAAGCCGACCACTTTTGACCTGTAGCCCGATTAATTCGGGCCAAAATCGGGCTAGACTAGGTTAAAATTGATATCCCTATTATAAAACATCATTTTAATTTAATTTTACAAAATAATTTCAATTTAATTTGTAATTTTGAGAAATTTAATACTAAATGTGACTTTAAGAAGTTAAACTAAAATAATATTATTTTAAGGTAATCGAGTATTTTAAGACTTATAACTCGAATCTAATCAAGTTTCGAGTCAAACTTGAAATGTGTTATTTGAGAAGTTAACCTAACGAGGTATTAACATTTCTATTTGCTTCTAACTTCTCTTAAACTTCAAAAATTAGAGCAATGCTTTTTTATTATTTATATTTTTATAAAACTATTGGTGTGTTTTAAATATCATAAATCAAACAAGTAAATGCTTTAATTCTTTGTCACTTTTTTAAAATAAACAATAAAATTATTTTAAAAAGTCAACGCATTTAGTATACAAAACTCTTCATTTTGAAGGGGTTTGAAAAGTGTCATAACATACACAACCTTCTCTTTGTATTTATACCAAGATGTTATTTGCGTAATTTGAACCTATGATTTAATGGTCATAAAAGAACAACAAACGCTTGCAATAAAATCATTAAGCAATATAAAATTGTACAAAATAAAATTTTTAGATTAAAATATTTTTAAAGGGTTAATTCCCATTTTAATGCATTTTATAATTATTTTGATTATTTTATTTAGCACAGGATTAAAAAGAAAATAAATTTAAAGCATTTCAATATTTTTTAAAAATAATTTTATAAGAGAATTACTATTTTTAATCCAAAAATTGACTAACGGAAGAGACACTGCTTTTTTTTTTTTGGTGAGAAAAGAGACACTGCTTTATTAATTGTCATGTACCCGCCGCCACCATGCAAGGCCACCGGGGCAAAGAAAAGGACACCACATAACGGTGGGTCATCACACGGGCACACCAAAAAGTCACATCCCAAAAGGATGTATATTAGATTCATTAATTAACATAAATGTAATTAAATAACATAACTAATAATTTAATTTTATTTCATAAGTACTTATTATATAAGTAATAATTACAATCATTATGTAAAATTATTTATTTATTTATATTTATTTCTTTATGCTTCAGTCTTTTATTATCTACTAGTCTTCGTAAACTCAAGCAGTCGAGCCATAAGCTTAATTTGGAGCTTCTCCAAAATGGCGACGAGAGGGACCAGATCAGAGAAGGTGAAGAGAATATTTCAGCAATTTGACGTTAATGGTGATGGAGGGCTTAACAGAGAGGAAATGGCGGCGCTTGTGGTCGCCGTTAACCCAAGGGTTAAATTCAGCGACGAGCAAATCAATGCGATTCTCGACGAAGTGTTCCGTACGTACGGCGAGTTTATCGACGGCGAGAAAGGTCTGACTTACGAGGGCTTGCTGCGTACCTACGACGACGGTGCTGGTGACGTGGACCGTGACTTCGACGCGCTCGATTTGGATCTCATTTTGGATGAGAATAAAGGGGTTTCTATGCCGTCTGAGGCTTCGTCGTCTTCAATAGTGGATGAGAGAGCTGTGGAGTCGCAGAAGAAGCAGAGAACAGCGGCGTGGGCTGTTTCGCCGAATCATGGGATTGTATTTGACGACACGTGGAAGATTGTGGACGATTTGGAGATTTTGGTGAAGAGATTGAAGGCAAAGCAAGGGAAAGATGGAAAGATGAAAGGTGACAACTTTGATTCGTATTCTGATGCTGGGTGGTCGAGAGAATTGGGACCTTCCACGGAGATCTCCGATAAAAGGGTGTTCTGGGAGGAGTCGGGACATGATTATGCGATTTTCATCAAGGAATTGGGGGTTTTGAGGAGCAGAGCTGATGGGGCCAGATCGAGAGAGGAAGCATTTGATGGGCACATGGCAATTGGGAGGGTGTTGTATGAGCACCAGTTGTTTAAGGAAGCGTTGGTGAGTTTTAAGAGAGCTTGTGAGTTGCAGCCTGTTGATGTGAGACCCCATTTTCGAGCTGGGAATTGCTTGTATGTTCTTGGGAGGTGCAAAGAAGCTAAAGAGGAGTTCTTGTTGGCTATGGAGGCAGCTGAGGCAGCAGGGAATCAATGGGCTTATTTGCTTCCTCAGATATATGTGAATCTTGGGATTGCATTGGAAGGGGAAGGTATGGTTTTAAGTGCTTGTGAGTACTATAGAGAAGCTGCTATTCTTTGTCCAACTCACTATAGAGCTTTGAAATTGCTTGGTAGTGCACTTTTCGGTGTTGGAGAGTATAGGGCAGCTGTTAAGGCCTTAGAAGAGGCCATTTTCATGAAACCTGATTATGCTGATGCACACTGTGATTTGGCCTCTGCTTTGCATGCCATGGGTGAAGATGAGAAGGCGATAGAGGTTTTCCAAAAGGCTATTGATTTGAAACCCGGTCATGTTGATGCTTTGTATAATTTAGGTGGGCTGTATATGGATTTGGGCAGGTTCCAAAGGGCTTCTGAGATGTATATCAGGGTGTTAGCTGTGTGGCCGAACCACTGGCGGGCACAATTGAACAAAGCTGTCTCGTTATTGGGGGCTGGTGAGACGGAGGAGGCGAAAAAAGCTTTGAAGGAGGCATTGAAAATGACTAATAGGGTTGAACTTCATGATGCCCTATCACATTTGAAGCAGCTTCAGAAGAAGAAATTGAAGACTAACGGTGCTGCTAATGGAGAGAGTGCTTTTATATCTGTGGAACTTGCCAAATTTAAGACCGTGGGTGAGAGAACAACGGCGAGACAGGACTTGGCAGATGCTCTTAAGATCAGGGCTTTTCAGAGGATTACTAGGTTGAGTAGGTGTGATGTCGAGCTTTTAAAGAAGGAAATGAGCGAACATGGTGTACCAGTTTCGTATTCTGGTGGTGGTGTCCCAGAAAAATCTATACGCAAACCGAACTTAGAGGGAATCCTTAGGAGGTTACTTGATTTCTTAAAGCCTGAAACATTTCACGGGGCTGTCAAGGCAATAAATGAGAGGATCCTTTCTGTTTTGGATGAGACTGGATCTGGCAGGGTAGATTTGGGAATGTTTTTTGCTTTTCTTGCCCCCATTTGTAGTGGTAATCCTGATAAAAGAAAACGGGTCGCCTTTGATGCACTTCTTTGGCGTCCTGTGAATGAAGACGGCGGTTCTCTTGTGAGAAAAGTTGATGCTGTTCGATATATCAAGTTGCTCAGAACTATTTACATTCCATCTCATGGGATTAGTGAATTGCTAGAAGTACATGGGGAAGCTGACTCTTCAATGGTAGCCTTTAATGAGTTTCTTGTGATGTTTAATGATCCTGATTGGGGTTTCGGTATCATGTCGACACTTATCAAGCTTGAATTGGGTGATAGGAATCGTCATGAAAACCGGGTTTGCTCAGTTTGCCGCTACCCGATCATAGGATCCCGATTCAAGGAGGTTAAATCCAATTTTAGTCTATGTAATCAGTGCTACAGTGAGGGCAAGGTCCCCCCTGCTTTTAAACAGGAGGAGTACACGTTTAAAGAGTATGGAAATGAAGGAGAAGCAATGAAAGATAAGTGTTTATGTTTTACATTGCAATCTCACAAAGACTGACCTTTGTTTACACTCAAAAGAAAGCTATTTTTCCCCCCTGTATCATCCATCAAGCATAGTTTTACTAATGTGTGCAGTGTACGATGAATCTTGTAAGTTTGGATCTTTGATTCTCATTTCCAGGTAGGTCTTCTACAATTTTATAATCTTTATGTGTTCTGGCTACTTAAGTCTATATTTGTGTGTGGTGTTCTGGTCCCTCACATGCTTTGTTGCTTTTGGTTTGGTATGCTTGTGTTTGGTCTTTACCTTTCCTCGAATTAGACCATATATACATGTACTTGATGATGATTACGATTTTAATGGTGAGTAGGGCATAAGATAATAGAAATCAGATCTTCTGTCCAGTTTTACTCTGTCTTATTCTGTCTCATGGAATCTCAACCATTTATTTTACGGGACTCACGCGGGTCCCATGCGGACCTTACATAAATAAATGGCTGAGATTTATTGGACACAATAAGACACCATAATATTGGACAGAAGATCTTGACTCAAGATAATAGCCTTTTCAGTTTTGGTAACTGAGGTTGATGAAGTCCAATTTTATGGCTTTCCTGAAGTAGCAGTAGTAGTCATTGTTTTAAAACGAGGTCTTTAGAAGCTTTAGGAACAAACTCAAGTTTTATGTGTTTCAAGCAATGACTGAAAATTTCGAGTAATTCTTCAGTTTAATTTTTAATTTAATTTATTTTAATAAATTTTATTATTAAAAATATATTAATTTATTAATTAATCGGTCAATTTTTATAAATTAATTAATTTTTATTTAACAATTTTTTTAATTATCTGACAAATAAAGATAATTTATTAATTTTTAAATTGAATAAGTTGATATTTACGTGTATTACCTTATGTCTATTTTGATTAAAATTAAATTTAGTTTGGCTAATTAATTTTAGGTAATTCAATTTCTTATAATTAGTTCCTCTTAAAAAAATTATCTTAAATTTCAAATCTAATTCTGAGCTTAAATACAAATTGAAACTCAAGTTCAAACCAATTAACTTAAATTCGAGGCATCGAATTCTATTTAAGCCTGTCGGATCTGAACCCGTTCGTCTATAATTTTGATCAATCATCATCCTGCATGGTCGTCACAAGCATTGTCTGTCATAATGTGATAATGTTGTTCTTTGACTAGTCATCATCGATGCACGTTTTGTTATGATTGTTATCTCACATCTTTTCAAGCAATAAAAATACACTTTTATTAGTTATATTTCACGTTGAAGTTGGTGGGACATATAACAATACAACTGATAAAAATATAATTTTATTAAAAAATCATTATTTTAAATATTTTTTAATTATAAAATTTAATGAAATTACTCCAAAATATTAGGGGGCGGTTCGTTAGCACGGGGAAATGGTAATAGGAATGAGAATGAATATACAACGAGGAATGAGAATAGATATTATCATTATAATTATGATGGTTGGTTAAGAGGAAGGAATTATTAGCATTACCATTGATAGTAATTGATTTGTAAAAATTATTGTAATTAATTAATTACAAAATAAATTATATTTTAATTAATGAATGAATTATATTGCAATTATTTAATTAATAACAATATTTTAATTAATTATAGTGTAATTAATTAATTACAATATGTTAATTAATGAATAATTCTATTTTAATTAGGTATATT
>JANIPN010000006.1:1777893-1802644 GCA_027478595.1 Erythroxylum anguifugum
AGACGTTATTTTATATTTTTAATTTTAAACAAATTATTTAAAATTTTTTGAAGAGGTTGGCGTATAAGAGAGTCTGGATTTTTTGTCCAATAATCTACGTGGGATCCGCATAAATGAATGGTTGAGATTTATGAGACATAATAAAATACCATAATATTAGACAGAAGACCCTGTCGCGGGCAGCCTATTATCATTCCTAACTTTAATAAGTAAGTTCAAGGTTGTTGGGTTAGTTCAGGTTGTTCACCTTCGTTTCGTATAACCAACATTTTTAAAATAAAAAAATTGTTATGGATTCCATTATTATTACTTGCTCTCGAAAACATTAAACAAATCGTAATGTATAATAATTCATTCGCTATGTCTACCATGGGGGGCCATGGTCCACGAGGCTTTATGTGCAACTAGCAAGTATGGGATGCCTTTGAAAAGTTGTTCATTTACGAGTTTTAATGAGCAATTATGTCTCTTATCTTTTGCACAATATAATCATCTAATAAAGTTGTTGAGTTGAGTCTAATCTCGACTATTTTATTTTGATTAATCCTGGTTGGGTCGGCTGTGCTAGGCCAAGGCCCAGGCCCAGGTCCACACGTCCATGGCTCATTCGCAGGTGTTAGTCTCCCATGTAAACATAAAGACCTATGTAAAGACCTAAACCTAGCACCTATTCCATATATAAGGTACTATTTGGCCATAATACAGGTGCGAGATTGTGACCATAATCTTCTCTGTTCTTAGCAACCCAAACCATCTCACAAAGACTAACTTGAGCGTCGGAGGGGCCTGCCGACAGTCAACCCCCGGCATGCCTTCCATTGTTTTGCAGGTTTTCTACAGCAAGATCTGTCAGAATTATGGATCCAAGCAGTAACGTTCAGCCCCAGCAGATTCAGGCAGAACCAAATCCTTATATGATTTTTTTAATAAAAAATAATTAAAATAATTTGTATTTTATAAAAAATTAATAAAAATTATTTTCCAATAATATATAAAATTATTAATGTCTAAGTAATTACAAATGATTTTATTACAAGAATAAATGAATAAATGAAATAAAATAAAAAAATTGTTAAAGAAATTAAATATTAACACCACCATATGTGAGTTTGATAATAATATTATGATAGAAATTAATATATTCACAATATATTGATATTAGTATTTTGATAATAACTTGACAATATAATCTAACTAGATTATTTATAATTCATTTCCTGTTTTATCTATTTTTAATAATCAAACAAATAAATATCGGAGAATAAAGACTACATTTTTATTCCTACATCTGCGTTACTAACCTTAAAGTTTACTACTATTTTCTTTTCTAAATTTTTTACAATAATTTGATTCTATTTTTAAGATGTCTTTTATAAAGAGTATATTCCTATTTTAACATTTAATATTTTCTTTTAAAATATTTAGTAGTAATATTCAAATTTAATATATATCCAACTCATTAACATGATTATAAGTTCAAAAAAGGATTATTATTTTAAATATATTTTAGTTTCTTTTGAAAACTGTAGATATTTTTGGAAATGGAGGAATTTGTAATCGCTATTTTTTGGATGAATACTAGATAAACTTTCGGATTGACGCAATAGCCTGCAAATCACGTCAACCGAATACTCCATATTAAGCAAGCCCTGTACGACAGGTTCTATTGAGAGAGAGTAGATAGGGGGATTCGAACACAGGACCTTTTGGTCTCATGTTCCTCTACTCTACCAACTCGACTATCCCTTAAGAGGCTATATATATATAAATATAAATATTAGGGCAAGATTTTTTTTAAAGTGATTTTTTTTATTATCAATTCAAAATTAACTTCAATATTATGTAAACTAAACTATTATCCCTTAATTTAGAAAGAGTCTCTCTACTAATTAAAAAATAAGGTTGTGTACCGTTAGATCTTTTCCGCAAAATTTATATTAGGTGTTGTTGATAAAATTATTATCCCTTAATTTTGTGGAATATATAATAAGGTAATTAGCACCACCCCTTACCACCACATAAAATCCTAAACAACAATCCAAAAACTACGTCGTCGTCCACTCAATCATCGAACTGGGTGTCCCATTCACTCTTAGATTATATGTCACATCTGCTTCATCCAACAGTATCCAAACGAACATATTGATGAGTAGCCTAATTTTGATTTGGAGTCCTGGTTGAAACTATTTCACACTTTAATCATTGAGAAGATCAACATCGACAGAGGCAAATACTTTAAATTTATAAATATTGGATATATTGAATTTAGTATTTAATTTTAAATTATTAAAATATAAAATTTACAAGATACCGACTACATTCAATAATTTATTTAATATGCATATAAAAATAATAACTTTGAGAACTTACCTTCTAACATTATAAAACATACAACCAATCATTTTTTTACCACTTTGTTACAAAATTATTAGAGATGATAAAGGTAATTTAGACTCAAAAACTTTTTTTTTATCTCGATTAAATTTAAAATATTCACTTAGAACTTGACTCAAATAATTGGATGACTTTAAATCTTAATTAAATTTGAATTATTTGACTCGAATTTAACTTAAATAGTTTGGTAAACAAAAATTTGGTCAAAAATAAAGCTTAAAATTTTATTAGTTTACAATTTTTGAATTTAAACCGTTCAGAGTAAACCTACTCGCTCGAGCTTTTGATTGTTAACTAGGACCAGGTTTAACAAAACCTGATAATTATGTTCTTTGTAATGTAATCAGTTCGACAGCTTTAACATTAAATCAGTAAATTTTTTAGTTTAGTTTTTAATGTTTGGTTTGATTTAATTTAATAGTCTTTGTTGTTAAAAATCAATCAATTTAGTAATTAATCGGTCAATTTTCGTAAACTAATTAGTTTTTACAAACCAAAACAAATCAATTAATTTTATTTTAATAGTCTCTTTTTTAATTAAACTTTAATTTTTTATGCTTTAATCATTTTCAAATTCTTTAATCTTTATTCAAACTTTAATTGACCGATTGAACCTCTTAAAGTTTCAATCTTTTGTCTTATCGATTTAACTTTCGATCTAATTTTTAAAACATTGATTTTTTGTCAAAGCAGTAGGCTTAAATGGAGATTACTTAAACACGTTTTTAGCTTCATAGTTACTTAATTATAATAATTACTAAAATAGAGGCAAATGAAATGGATTAAAAAGTATTTTATTTTTTGAGACAAGGTGCTATTATTGTTGGGTATCTCCCCAAATCCCAAATATTAGGCTATCTGAGTTTTGTAAGGGTGAGCTTCTTTGATTGGCCAGGTTTGGTGGCTTATTAGATAAGCCAATTTATGATGAGATAAATAGGCTTTACCCTTTTTTTTGCTACGAAGATGGTTGCCTTAAAAACCATAACAGAGAAGGAGAAAAAGAAATGTCTACTCCGTTGTTTTAGCGTGTGGGACGACAGCTGTTTGGTAAGATAATTAAGAGGAAGCGAATTATCATCGACAGGTCAAAATGTTGGTTCCTCCTGGGTTTGTAGAGAGTACTAAATTAATTAGGTTTTTCAATTTGTACTAGAACTTAGAGATACTTGTACTTGTCGTTGAGACTATTGTTGTTGATTGTTGATTGTACTCTTGATTATTATAGTAGATTGATTTTAGTTTGTGGAGATTCAAGCTATGGTTTTTCCCCTTGTTGAGAGGAGTTTTTCACGTAAATTGTGTGTGTGTTGATTTAGTTTCTTGCACTTTATTTCTGTTGCTATTATTGTTCTTAATTTTGTAGTAAATTTTCCAACAACCGATATCAATGTTGTGGATGGAGGATCCTTGTGTAGGGAAAATAATTGTTTATTTGATTTAGGGAGTAATTAGTGTGAGAAGAGAATGGGTGAAAATAGTGCTTCCAAATTTCATGTTTCCTTGTTTGATAGGAAAATAAACTTTTGGGTGTAGAAGAGTACTATTGAAGATTTGTTGGTACAACAAGATTTAGATGCGACTTTGGAAGCGGATGAGTTGGCGAGTTTGTTATGCCAAGTGGGCGTTGATAAAGAAGAAAGCGGTTAATATGATTCAGTTGGCTATAACTCCGGAGTTCATGTACAACTACTTGAGTGAGACGAATGCAAAAGGTTTGATGGATAAGCTCCAAAATATGTAATCGTTGACTAACATTTTGGGCTTGAGATGAGAGTTGTACCAATTGAGGATGGAGGAGGGTACAACCTTGCAGGACCACATTAATTTATTCAATCAACTAGTGGCTTAGTTGAAGAATGCAGATGAGAAGATCACTGATCAAGAACAAGTTCTCTCGGTGTTGACTTCACTACTCAAGTCCTACTGACCCATTATCACGAAGTTGCTTGTTGGTAGGGAGAAGATTTCGTTAGATTAAGCTATAATGTTATTGAGGGAGAATGAAAGGATGATGAAATATGTTGAGGGAGGTTTTTCAGATGATGGTGATCAAGCACTAGTTGTGAGGGAGTTTGAGAGAGGGAGGAATCAATACAGAAGCGAGATGACTCAAGGAGTATATCAAAATCGCTTGTGAAAGACTTTAGTAGCATGGAGTGTTATTATTGTAAGGAGAAAGGACATATCCAAAGCCGCTATCTAAAGATGATGGAGGACTTGAAGAGTCTCCATTTAATACAAAAAACGAAACGCAAGACTAAAGTAAATGATGGTGATTCGGCTAATGTGGTAACAGGAGATGGTGATGGTGATTGTGATTTGTTGTTGACTACTCATGGCGAGTTAAAGGAGGGTTAAGAGAGTTGGGTATTGGATTTGGCCGCGTTAGTTCATGTTTGTAGAGACCAAGCCTTCTTTGATACTTTGCACCAAGATGGGGAGTATGCCCACATCAACATGGTGGCTGATAAAAAATTAAAGGTCCAAGGCATGGGGACCGTAAGGATGAAGCTCGATGATAGTATGACCTAAACTTTCGACAATTTGAGGTATGTTCTAAATGCTCGTGCTAGCCTTATTTTTTAGGTAAATTGACAAAGTACGGGCATAGATATGTTGGTAGTGGGAGTGGTGCAAAGTATACCGTTGTGCTCGCTTGGTGATGCAAGGAAGGAAGGCCGACAATAACATTTGCTATGTGGATTTTGCAAAGGTAGGATTTCTTACTTACAGTGGTAACCCACTAAGTAAAGAGTTCTTTGATTGTCCTATAAGTGGTAGGTTTTGGTGGCTTATTGGAGAAGCCAATTTATAATGTGATAAATAGACTTTACCCTTTTTTGCTACGAAAGTGGTTGTCGTAAAAATCAAAACAAAAGAAGAGAAAAAGAGAGTTCTACTCTATTATTTTAGCATGTGGAACAACAACTGTTTGGTGAGATAATTAAGAGGAAGCGAATTATCACCGACAGACATTTAGTGTTAGTATCTCTTGAGTTTGTAGAGAGTATTAAATTAATTAGGTTTTTCAATTTGTATTAGAACTTAGAGATAACTATACTTGTTGAGACTATTGTTATTGATTGTTGATTGTACTCTTGATTATTATATTTGATTGATTTTAGTCCGTGAAGATTTGAACCGTAGTTTTTTTTTAGCTGAGAGGAGTTTTTCATGTAAATTACATATGCGTTGATTTAATTTCTCAAATTTAATTTCTCTTGTTATTATTGTTATTGAGATTGTAGTAATTTTTTCAATAATTATTATAAAATATATATAAGAAAAGATTGATGTGATTATTTTATTCATAAAATTGAGATATTTAGCCACGACCATCAACAAGCATGATAAGATAATTGCCGAGATTTGGTTTAAGGACTAAATACAATTAACTAAAACCAAAACAGGAATTGTCAAGTCTTTGATTAATCTTTATAGAATTCGGAGTGGTGGGCTCGTACAAACAACCAGACAAGACAACATTTTTTTCCTGTCTAAAACGATATCACGGTGATCTAACAACCAAACCTTTATCAAAAATCTCGAAGGAACATGAACCTGATGGTCTGCAAGATGATGTCGGCATTTCTGTTTAGTGATAAGACAATAACTTTTCTCCTCGGTCATGGTTGGATTCCAACTCCATTCACTTAGGCTCCACTTTGTACTCGAGCTATGATTAGGGCAACGACCCAACACCAACCTAATTTTGTTAGTCTAAAATTTGATCCGAGTCTGGCCGATCGAACTATTTACATCCAATTGATTGGGGATTGATTCGGAAAATATTAATTTTTACTGATCCAAGGGTTAAAAACGACATTATTTTACTCAAATTAGTTTAGCCTAGATTATGTTAAGTCAATAAACTTGAAATTTGTGCAATAATTTTAAATTAGACCGAGTCAAATTTATCGTCTCGATAAAAAGATTTAATTTTAACTAATTTATTTTAAATAACAAATTTTATCAAAGTAAATTAAATTTTGAATCTGAGTTTAATTTTAAAAAGAAATTATATTTTACGTTCGATTCAGGCTTTCTTTTTTCAAATTTTATGTTAAGTACTTACTCAATTTTTTTTAATTTTAGGTTACTTGAAATTCAAACTTTTTTACATATAAAATAATATAGTTATATTTTTTTAACAAAATAAAGTTATTTTTGGACATTGATCAATAATTGTTTTCAAGCCTATCAAAGCCTAGTCCTATGTTCAAGTTGAAGGTTTCAAGTATGATCCGGCTTTAAACTTGATCAGACTCGATTTGTGCTTAACGTTTCGAAATTAATTGAAGTTTAAATCGTGACACGGCCAGATAAAGAATTTTGTGTTAGACTCAAATTATAAAAACTCAAACTCAACCTAATTTATTGTCATCTTCAATGGTAATTGATCGGATTGAACCCAAAACTTTTTTTAAAATACCGAAAGTTAACAATTGAATCGAATCAAAAAATTAAAATTTATTAAAGTTTTGGACTTCAAGTAAAAAATATTGGGTTCAAATTAAAATAAATTATATCAATTTTAAATTTAAATTTAACCTTAAGTTCGATGAAATTAAAACTTAAAATCTTTATTAAAACTTAAACATTATATAAAATTCAACTGAATTGTTGACTTTAGAGTGGGTTAAAGTCTAATCTTCGTAAACCTAACACAACATGAGCTCGGTTGGAGTACCTGTACCAGATATTTTGTGAACTATGTCGAGTCGACTCAATATATTAAACAAATGGAAACAATAATGCGACGGTGATAATTCATAATTCGAACATATTTGAGATGTAATAGGAAAATAGGATAAACCTACTTCCCTGTATTTTGGAGCCACCCTCTAAACTAGATGTCTGTCTACTTCTAGATCGTGATTCTGTTCTTTTTCCATGAAAATAGGGATCATGTTCTTATTTACCATCGTTTTCTTATCTACACGAGAAGCCTTTGCTCTTCTTTTTCACGAAATCAGCAACAATTCATAATTATTATAGTTTTTTGTTTTATAAATTTTAATTTTGTTGAGAATATTCATCGTGAAATTGTACAATTCATATAAATAATAAAGAGTTATGAAACTTGATTAGATATACTTTCTATATTCTTAATTTAGTTAAATAATTGACAAATTTATATATTTTTTAATGCTTTAAAAATAGGTAAAAGAAGAAATTTAAAGTTTTAAAAGGCAAACTTATAAAACATGCTAAAAATTAAATAAAAGTAAAAAATTTGAAATATGATTAAAAGAGATTATTTTTATATATTAAAGAATTTAAAAAGTAAATTTTAGATAAAAATTAATTAACTTATTTTAGTTTATAAAAAATTCTTAATTTACAAAAACTAGTTGATTAATAAATAAATTAATCAATTTTTTTAATACAAGGGAAAGAAACAAATTACATGATCCTCCGAGGGAGGCTAACCCCCGCCACATCCTCTAGAAAGATAGTGTCACATCCTGAGGGTGCACTATTAAAAGTGGTGAGCCCGAGATCCAGATTAATAGTAAGATTAGCATGCCAATCAGCGCATCAATTTCCCTCTCTGTATGTATGCCGCGAAAGAACGACCCAATTGCTAGTAAATAGTTCATGGATGCCCAGTATGAGAGGGTTGAGCAGCGTAGTTCAGTGTGAAGCGTTAGACCGTAGGTCCTTGACCATGAGAGAGTCCATCTCGAGTATCCAGCACTGAAAACTAAGGGTTCAGGCTAGGTTTAGATTCGATTAGACTCTCCAAAGTTTCGCCGAAACAGAGAAGTACCGACCGATATTTTGTGTGTTGTTAAATTGAACCAAAAATTAAAAACCAAATTGAAAAGTTAATCGGTTTAAGATTTTCACGGTTAAGTCAACTAAATCAGTTGGATTTTTTAATTATTCATTTTTCTTACTATTTTTCTAAATCGTAGAGCTACTTTTACTTTGAACTAGTTTCCTCATATATAATTATTATTGAATTTTTCTTTATTTTATTTTTTATGAAAGTCATACTTAAAAAGAAAAAAATAATATAAGTCATATCTTTTACTTTATAAAATATTAATAGCGGCTATATATAAAATAAAGATATATAATTAGAATCCATACCATATTCTTGATGAAGTGACTGGTGATGGGTGCGAGGGGTGGGATTATGGGAAGCACTATCCATACTAGAATATTAGAATAGTTGCTCGTTATCTCAATCATAATGGACATTGATTGCATTTGGATAAGCTTTTTTATTTATTTATATATATTTTTTGACAAAGCTTATTCCCTCTCACGTCACTATCTCTACCTATCAGTTAGAGAACTTCTGACGGTTCGTTACTTCTTTTTCTGTGTTGTTCGGTCAAATATACTACAAACTAAATTGAAAGGCAAATAACATAAAACAGTCATGTGATATACTTGATTATTTATCTTAGCCTTTGTGTTTTTAATTCATTCACCTTAACTCTTGTGTTTTTTATTCTCATTCAAGATATCCCAATTGGGTATTTTCGGACAAATTTACCCTTAGATTATTAAAATACATTTTTTTAATCTCTTGATTACAAGGGTAAATTTTTCCGAAAATATCCACTTGGGGTATCTTAAATGTGAATAAAAAACACAGGAGCTAAGGTGAACGAATTAAAAACACAAGGGCTAAGATAAATAATCAAGTATATCACAGGGGCTCTTTTATGTGATTTGCCAATTTGAAAATTAAAAGCATGGGATAAGGGAAATTTTAAATGGAAGGATTAAAAATTTTTGTTTGCTCCAAAACACAAAATGTTGATCCAAGTTAATAAATAATAATTTTAGGTGTAAAAAGGCATAGATTTTAGGGATGATAATCTTAGCTAGGCTTACCTAACCTAGGCCGATTTTGGCCTGGGTTGGTCGGGTCATGGGCTAAGATTGCATCAGACCAGCTCATGGGTTGAGCTCTGACCGGGGTTCTTCTGGCCTAGTCCGACCCGTAGCCTAAAGGGAAGGTGCAAAATGACATTGTTTTGTCATTTTTTTAAAAGATGTAGATGGGTAGGGATGACGTATTGTCCCATGTAGTTTAAGAAAATTTAAAAAAATTTCCTGATTTTTGAAATTCTAAAAAAAATGTAATTTTTAGTTTTCTAAAAAATCTCTTATTGTAAATTTCTATTAAAAAACAAAGATGAATTTTATGTAATATGAATATTAGAGATGAATTAATAAATGTCACTGATATGATATCTCAACTCAATTCTTAAACCTAATTTGAATTAATTAAATTTGATTTAAATTATTAATTTAAGATAATTATAATAAATTGTTAAGATAATTATAATAAAATTTTAATTTAAATAATATTTAATTGATTCAATTTATATTACAAGTTTTTCTTCATTATTAATAATTTAAGTCAACTTTAATTAAATTTATAAGATTCTTTAAATTACAAGGAATATTTATATCTTTTATCCTAATTTTGGAACGAGAATGGCAATAAATCAAGTTGGGTCTGAGTTGAAATCGATCATTATTTACTGTGAACCTGCTCAGAATATTACAAAACGACTTCCCCGGAGCACTCGTCTGGATCGGAAGCTGAAGTAATAAGCCGGCGGGGAAAGAATAACTTCGATACCTACTGCCACGCATGGGCCTGGAATGGATACCTGTCCTAAGGTATGTAAAGAAGCAAAGATTCCATTCGTGCATTGTACAAAGTACATTTCACATCTTTGTTTGTAACTCGATGCATTTAAGTATGAAAATTGGTCGGGTTGAGTTGGGCTTTGTTGTTGATTCGATTTGACTCTCGGAAAGCAATTCAGTTCTGATCTGAAATTCAATCAAGTTGAATTGTCAGATCTTGTTCGAATTAGGAGAAGATGATTCAAAAAGATGTGACAATGTTATACCTTACTGACTATATGACCCACAATAGAAAACTTTGGTTTGCTAAGATTCAGGTAAATGATCTCTCGTGAAAAAATCCAAGTAATTCTTTTATATATTTTAACTCTTGTCTTTTGTAGTTAGTGTTAGTGGTAATTATGTATTATTATTATTATTAGTATTATTATTAATATCTGTATTATTAGCATTAGCATTAGTATTTAGTGGCGGAGCCACAGTGGGGGCAAGTGGGGGCACACTTGCCCCCTTTGAAGCCTCCAAAAGATTTTACTTGTAAAAATTATTATTTGAAAATTTGATTGTATAAAAAAAATAAAATTTTGCTATAATTAAAATTTTGCCCCCACTTAAAAAATTTTCTGGATCCGCCCCTGTTAGTATTGCTATTACTATTATGTTTATGATGATGGTGATTATTATTATTAGTATTTATATTATTAGTATTATTACTTTTATTTTTATTTATACTATTATTTATTACTTTTATTTTTATTATTACTATTATTTATATATATTAGTTAGTTTTATTATATTTTATTTCCCCTACTATTATTATTATGTTTATTTTATTTTATGGTTTTATGGTTGTTTAATTTTACCTTTATTTATTTATTTATTTATTTTCACTTTTTATTTTTCTTTTCATTTTTATTTATTCATATGGGTCATTTGGAAATAGTTTCTCTACTAGTTAAGGGTAAGACTGTATACTACTGAATTTATCCGGTCTTTGTATCTGAGCAAGATTGCTGCTGAGTATTGTTGTTATTGTGATGGCTGATTTATGTATCGCTATCTCAATCCATAATTAACAAATATATTTAAGTCACTGCACAAATCATCAGTCATCAAATATAAATTTATGAATCTCTGTTCACTTTGTCAACCTTAGCAAAAAGGATTAAAACTGGGCTTGCATATATTTCTTTTTTATTTACAAAAATGGGCTCATAAAAGCCCATCAAGCACTTCCCAAGCTCTCATTATATACACTCTAAATGTGACTATTACTAATAACTAAAAGGGTAAAAGAGTTTATAATTTAAAAAATCTTATAAAAATTCTTTCATTCTTAAAATTATTGATAAAATTTATTTTAAATTTTGGTTTTTCAGAAACATTCATTTCCATAGGTTGTGGTTTTAAAATAATAATAAAAAATGCAGGGAACATCATATGTGAAATAATCAAATATCAATAATATAATAACCCAACTTAACTCTTAAGTTCGACTTTAGCTAACTAATTTTGAATTAAATTAATAATTTAAAATAATTATAATAAATTATTAGTTTTAGTCGTATTTAATTAATTCGGTTAGAGTTCAAGAGTTTAGTTAAATTATTATGAAAACAACAATTGATTAGTTCATGTTTAATATTCATATTGCATTTGTTTCATTGTTATTTTTGAAAAAAAAAGATAATTGATTTTAAAAAAAAACTAAAATTAATATCAAACTAAAGATATTGAATACTTGGGGGCCATTTGAGAATAAAATACAATACTCACTAAGAGTCTGGGAATAGTGGGACGAGATCCTCTGTCTAATATTATAGTGTCTTATTTTGTCCCATGAATCTCAACCATTCATTTATGCGGATCTCACGTTCATTGGCTGAGATTTATGAGACAAAATAACACACCATAATATTGGACAGAAAATCCAAACTCAGAAATAGTATGCAATCTTACCGCTGTCTGAGACTGATTCGATCACACTGAGAACAAAATATAGAAACTAATGTCTACCTTAGGTAGGACATAAGAGAATGGCTCCATGTTGAGTTTGTTAAACGCTTGGGAAGAGGACATTAAAGAACACCATATGGAGATGGTCGGTTAGAAATTAAAATTTAAACAGTTCAATGCCTTGATAAGAAGATACATGTGATGCCCATGTGATTCCAGTCCAGCAGAAGATAGGTTCCTCCATGTTTTGCCGTGCTAAGCTGCTATAATATTATCGTATCTGTTTCACTTTTGCTTTAAAAAAAATGCCTTTTTGTTAATGTTTTAAATTTTCCACAAAAAGTTAACTCCGTACGATAAAAAATTTAAAATTTAAAAAGTTTAATTTGTATTAGACTGTCATGAACCCGATATACAATAAAAAATGACAAGGAAAATCCGAAAACAAAACTGGAGTTACTCTCCTTGAACTTTGGAAGTGATTGCATCAAAATAGACAAATTTGGATCTTGGTGAACTTTTCTACCATCAGTTGTTTTAGTCTTTCAGTGTCTCTGTGAACCATGAAGCCGAACAACAAAATAGGAAGTTAAAAGCAGAAATAGTTATGACTAAGCGAAGAAGATGATGCTATTGTCTATGAATCTGGTTAGTTTAGTCTTCAGGGGATTATAGCCAGAAGCTTTTACAATCAACTAAGGACTTTTGATCCCCACCTTGACAAAAGAAGAACGTGTCTGGGCATTTGTATAAACAATTGTCGACCAAACTCACATTGGAGGAACCAGGTTTTAGATGGATGAGAGGATCAGGAACTGGCCCGAACAAGTAGTTCCCACCAAGTAGGAGTCTCTCAAGCCTGGAGGAGTTTGCGCTTGGAACAGCTGCTTTTAGAGCATACTGAGTAGGTATCATCCCTGTAAACTTGTTGTGTTCCAGGGACAAAGCTGACAACTCTGGCATTGAACCAAGAAAAGTTGGCAACAGGCCTCGGAGATCATTACAGCTAAGATCAAGTGCTATTATTTTACTCTTGTAACCCAATGTTCCTGGAACTTGCAAGAACGTGAAGATGTTGTGAGAAAGGGTTAGCTGTTGAAGAGAAGGGTGGTCAAAAAGGACTGACAAGATTGGACCAGATAGCTTGTTATGACTCAGATCCAAAACCTGTAAAAACTCCAAATCTCCTACGCCCTCAGGTAGGTTTCCCTGTAGATTATTGTTTCGCATAGAGAGCTCAACAAGGGACTTGGGAAGTGTAGATGAAACTTGACCAGACAATTTGTTATTACTAACATCGAGATAGTAGAGGTTTTTTAGTACACCAAGATCAGGAAGCTCACCGGAGAGATTGTTTCCTTGCATCTCAAGTCTTTTCAACCTTGTAAGAGAACCGAAACTTGAGGGAATGGTTCCACTTAGACGATTATCATCAAGATACATCTCTTCAAGGTAGGAGAATGATCCAAGTGAAGCAGGTAATTGGCCTGAAAGCAAGTTCTTGGAGAGCCCGAGTCGGCGGAGCCGAGTGAGGTTAGCAAATGAGTCAGGGACAGAACCAGAGAGCAAGTTGTCTGAGATGTCAAGTATCAGCAAGTAAGGCAGCTTCCAGGAGGTGGAAGAGAGTGAACCAGAGTAACCAACCGGGTCCAGAGTCATCTCGGTGACTCGAAACAATCCAGACTCGGCACGGTCACACCTGAAACCGCAGGTGAACTTGGAACTGAAAAGATGGTCGCATGGATCCAACGAGAAGTCCCAGGAGCTCAGGCATGAGCCAGGTGCAATAGACTCCGGCACCAATCCCTTCTTTAGATCCTCAAGCACTCTTATGTCACCTGTATAGGTTCTTGAATCAACTTCGACGAACAAAACTTCCATCAAAGCGATCACTAATAGTACTGAAAACATAGAAACATTTAGTGTATACTTCGTTTTTGGCATCTCTGGAAGTAACTTTAACCTCAAGAATGGGACTTGTCCGAGTGGGATCTTGAACATGATAGTGAGATTCGCAGACCGGACTGAGTTTAGGATTACCTTAAACACGACATACACAAACAATCTAGTGGTCCCACACCTATTTTAGTATAGATCAAGGGTTTTATTTTCTTTCAGATGAGGTTGCAGCAGCCATTGGATCTTACATCAGGACTGTACTTTTTGAGATTCTGGGTCCTTACCATATTTTTACTACTACAGTACTACTGATAATGATCAGATGTATTTTTCTTTTGATTCATCTCATATCTCGAGAATGCAACTTTGGGCTTGAGGGTACACAACCAAAACTCGGGCCGAATGCAATTTTTTATCTGAAGCTCGATTGACATTCCTACGGGTCAGCTTTCTACCACTCAGATCTGGAACATGGTCGATCGTTGGTATAACACAGGGCAGTTTGAAAAACATTTTATTCTACAGTTGTCACTGGTAATCCCTATTTACTTTTTGTTCTGTCAGTTAAAGAAAGTGATCTTCCATACAAGGAAAATGCTTTCTATGGTGACAGAACATTAGTCGGCCTTCTTCACCAGCAGTTATAGTTTATACACCAGTTGTAACATGGCTTACAAAAAGAACCCAGAAAGCGCAGCTGATAAAAAAGGGTGCACCTTCTGATGGTTTTCAAATCCCTCAACATTTGTGCACTGGCTCAAGCTTGATGGTTCTGGCTTACAGTATCCAAATAACGCTTCACGCAGGTTTGATTGGTCTCGAATATGTATGCCAGCCCCCTTATCTGCAAATGCACCACTTTCAGAATGTCAGTTGAAACAGTGAAGTATTGAACATCCATAAAAAAGCTACTTGTGGCTAACTATTATTGAAAAGAATGCCAAATCACCTACTTCAGCAGGGAGAAGTTCCCTTTGAGTCCCTTTTTTTTTTCATTTTGAAGCAACATACTTCATTGCAAGTTAAGCAAAATAAAATTCCCTTTGGGTTCAAGTAATTATTCTAATGCAAGTTGTTCTTATTACATACTAAAAAAACTTGCATGTCTATAATCTTATGACGAGAAAGGACAATGCTTAGAAAGTTTCATAGAAACAAACCTCGATCAAACAGCTAGGAGTTAGGATTGAACTCTGTCCTGGAGCTATTTCTTTGTCATTCATCGAAATAGAAACCTTCCCAAGATTCTTTATGTGGAAGCATCCACTTTTATCTAAATTTATAATTGCCTAATCAAACAAAAGTAGAAAGTGTTATATGTGCGTTGACAGAAAGCTAACACTTTATGACCTCCATCGGCTACCAAAGAAGGTAAACAGCAAAAGACAGAAATTTAGTAGGTACAACTTATGGCATGTTTGATATTGCCACTAAAAACGAAAGACCTTTCTTTCTGAAAATAAAAGGACAAAAGAGATATAAACTTAACATTCCTGGATTTTATAGAATAATGGAATGATAAAAGAGTATGGAACAGAAAAGAATAAAGTACTGTAAAGCCAATATGATCCTCAAAAGGATCCTAAAAATTTCAGGGAAAAGCGAAAAAGGTTATCATAGGTACAACATTAAATCATAATGGCAAAACTGAACTCACCTGTCGTCGAGATATTTTATTAGCGCGCCCCTCTCTTCCCAAATCAATGTCAACAGCAACATCTTCTGTCCCTCTACCAATCAAAACCTGTATGGCATCAAAAATAAATATCTATCGTCCCACATGCTGATTTTGGGAACTAAACTTAGGAATTAAACTTTTCAAGAATACTTTAACATTTCATCCAGACAGTAACGCCCTCAAAATGAAACTCCTAGAAGACAATTGCTAATTCATTGTCATGATTCTGCTGGAGGACACAAATCACAAAAACACAATCTTACGAGGGATGGAACTAGAAAAATGGGATCAATATCACCAACACATTAGTGGTAAAGCAACTTCGTCGAATTTCACACTCACCACCACAAATGAACTTATGTTCTTAGCTCATTAAAGTCTAGTCTGAATGGCTTATATTTCCAAATGATAAAGACAAATATCCCTCATGGTATTCAATAATAACCTCAATGCAAAAGAAAAAGAATGAGAAAGAAAGAAAAGCATGTATGAAGCTCTTATTTACCTCAGGCTTCTTAATATAATGCTTACAGTGATGACCATATAAAACCGCAAACGCTCCACGAGATGCAATGGCTCTTTGCATATAAGAATGAGCACACTGCTCAAGCCTGATAATTGCCCTCTTTGTCTCCTCATTCTGATATCTTGAAACTGCACAGAATGTTCTACAGTAACTCAACATAAGGGATATAGAATGTAACGGAAAGAAAAAAATCATACAGAGCTCATATGAACAGATATTTATAATCAACTCAGTGAACAAGACATAAAGGAGGAGCACATGCACATAAGAAAGCTCTAATAACCAGGTATGTAGATTTCTTACTCATTAAGATGCAAGACTTGAATCATAATTCAAGATACAAAGTAATTTAATAATAGAAACCAACATACCAACTTTGCAAAAATGAGAAACCAAGGACACCCAAAAGCAAGGAACCCAGGATCAAACTTTCATCCTTTCTATATAAGATCAAGATTCAAATATAATAAAGAGGCAGAATAATTTGTGCAATACTGGGTAAAACATTCCTTTCGAGCTATATAAATACATGCAAGGATTCAGTTAACTAGTGTATTACCTTCTTCACTAGAATATATATCCGGATCTTCTGGATCCAAGTCCATTTCAAGAATCTGAACAAAAACAATAGCAAAACATTCAAGCTTAACAAAAACAGTGAAACAGGAAAATTAATTAAATAGCTTCAATCCTATTAATCCGTCAAACTGGAAACTAACTACCATTGCTTCAACATCTGAAAAATATGGAACTTCGTCATCACTCTCCATGGGTGGCTCTTCTGTACTTGATATGGGTTCAGTTACTACTTGCTCAGGAGCACATATATGTGTGGAATCAACTTTGGCCTTTGGAATTTGCTGACCAATTGTTGCTGCAACATCCATGTCTGCTTTAATGACACTAACATATGTCTGGGAACAACAATTACAGTCATCAGAACAAAGAGCTGGTTTCTCTTCTAAAACACAAGGTGAGTTGTTGCAGAAGTGTTTTACCAGTGCAGTTTCTGTAGTATTCTCTTCTAGTTTGGTAGGCATCAATGCTCCAGTTCTAGCAGCAGATTTTAGCATAGTTGAACAGACGTAAGCATTGCCTGCAATCTTGTGAACAGATTCACTACTGGGTAATTTGTGCTTAATACCATGATCTCCAACTGGATGGAATAAAACAGTTTCAGGCTGGACCTGTGATCTTATCCTCTGAGAACATGTCTGAGACTGTCCAGAATTTTGTGAATCCCTCTGCATTGACAGTGAACCAACTTCACTAGGTCTTTGACTGTTTAGGAATTCCTTACCAGAATAAGAATTCAGTTTACCAGCATCTTGCAAGCTCCTCCGTGCTACAATGGAATTTGATTTTGGGTGTAATTCATCAGGAAAAATAACATGATCATTGTCTGGGATCTCAGGATCCTCAGTGTTTAACACACAGCAAATAACTCCATCACCCATTTCAGGAAACTGAGGGTTCAAAGCTGCTGGAGCTGAAAGACACTGGACCTGTGTGTTACAAACAGCGTCACTAGTTTGGCAGGATCCCTGATTTTTTCCTGACTCTCCTGGACAAGGATCAGATTGATTTCCAAGACATTCTGCAGTTGATGATGATGCTTGTTCGTTTATATTACGCATCTGATCTACGCTAGCATCATTTGGCGAGCTCAAAAGAAGTGAACTCAGACCATCATAGAAAGTCTTATCAATCACATCTTTTCCATCAACATCCATGAATAAAAGATCATCATCATCTGTAAAGTCCAGAAGAGAATTGGAAAGCTCAGCCAGATAACCTTCTGCACCAGTGGATGCATCCTTCAGTCCCTCATTTGTTATTTCTAGTTTCAAGTTAGAGTCTGCATGGACTAGAGTATATACATTCTTAGTGTCACCATTAACAGGAAGTGACATCATATCTACTGCACAAAGATCCTTTTCTCTTAGGCCAAGATCAACAGAAATGCTGGGACCTGAAATGCCTTCAACTGTTCTCCACATTTGCATCTCAGGAAGTGGTGACGAGTAAGCCAAGTCGGGAAAAGAAGAACCATACTCCGGAACTGAAGAATTAAAATCCTGGTCCCCATCAAACTTGGAGCATTCATTAATAGGGTCAGCATTTGCTTGCAATTCTTTCTGACATAATTCCTTAACCACAGATTGGTTTCCAGCATGAGATAGATTCTCTCCAAGCATATGAGGAATCTCTTCACATGTATTATCGTGCTCCATGGGGAATCTTTCCGGGGTTGAATTCTGAAATTGTGATTGGAAGACATGGTCAGTATCACCTTCCTCAATTTGTGGAAAAGCACAACGCTCAATGTCCAAATCAGATTCTTGAAGTCCCAAATTGGGAACTGAATCTCCGAGAATGCAGTCCCCAGATAAAGGCTCATTATCATTTAACATGTAATCATCATTACTAGGTGCAACCAGAAAACTCAGGTCCATGGGGTTGAATGGCTCATTGCAAATTCTTTTGCGTAGAGCATAGTAGCAACTACGAACATTCTCAGCTTTCCTCTTACCAGAATTGTTCTTGTTTTCTTTTGTATTTACACTTTTGTGGAGTCTAGATGATGCGGATCGTTCACAATCAATCATGTGAAAAGCCGCCTCAGCAGAAACAACTGGATCATAAAGGAGAGAGCGCCATCGTTCTTGCAGTTCTCGAACTGTATATCTTCGAGAGAACTGCACTGCACCTTTGGCTAGCGATTCCAATGAAGCACCAGCCTGGAACAGAAGAAAAGACATATATCATCAGGGACTCCAAAAACGTAAGTAAATCATGGTTCAAACATCAAAAGAGAAGCTAGAGCCTTTTGCTCTTGCTAATGGAAGGCATAAGAAAAAAATGTCAGAATGGTTGCATAACACAATTATAAATTTTGGAGCGTGCGGTAAATAATTTCACTTTAAAATGACTAATTTACTAGGAGCATAAGCCTGCCTCCATGCTTGAACTTACATGCCATAACATAAAGACAAATTATCCTCATTGCACATTTATTGCCTTCAGTTGGTGTTCCAAGGTTTTTTTTTTTTCCATTCGTATAATCAGATAAAAAACAAGTATGAAGACACATGTAAGCGATCATACTTTAAAGGCCATTAAAGATTATCAAGAGCTAGCTCCAATCATTCCAACATAAAAGCACATTATTTATGCATTTGTCTTCAAATACATTAGGCAACAGAAATTTGACTTTCAGTCTACCAACACAGCAACTACTTCTCTAGAAGCGAAAAGTAGCTTAAAAAATACCTGGTGACAATATTAAAAACAATGAACATATATCATCAATGTTGTTCGTGTACGAGCTCAAGTAAAGCCACGTGTTATTACCGTAAGACACCTAATGCCCATAGATAATCAAAACGAATCTGTTTTCCATTTTGAATTCCACAACATAGCTAGATGTCAGGAAATTCAAATACACTTGTCATGGACTCTCTGAAACCCCACGTCCTTCAGAGTTTGATACACGGTATCATCATAAATTAAATCAAGTAACACCAACATAACAGCCAGACATCTTACTATGTTGATGAGACTACCATTTCCATGCAGCAGCTAAGACCACTAGCATGCTGTTCCAGGCAAAGTAACAACAAGCATTCAGAGTCACTGTAAACAAGTAAACAACCTTAATTTGTATCCACGGAAAAGTACGGATAGAGTTTTTGATTCTTTTATGATAACCACCAATAACATTTATGTGAAAGCCCACAAAACCTCACTGAAATGGAGTAAAATTTTTCTTGATTCAGGGCATAAATGGGGAGAATCTTCAACAATAGAACTCCCACTACTAAAGAAAATGCTAAAATTCTCAGAATATCTGCTTACCCAGAAAGGCAAATCTTTTATTCTAAACAAGATATGCAACAATAAAAGAACACCCATATCTCAAAACCGGAACAAACAGCTAATCTCAGGAAATTTACCCAAAAGCTTTCAAAAGACTAACTAGAATCCAATTCCACGAAACCAACTACATATTCATAATGGGTCTTCAAAACCGAATCAAGAAACCCAAATCAGGATATGGAACCAAGAAATTTACCTCCACGGCATTCTTCAACAAAAGATCATCCTCAGGTATCCAAGGAGAGACAGGAGCAAGAGCTCCCATGACTAAACAACCAACCAACCAAACTCCTCCTTTTTCACTTCCTCGCCAGAAAGCGAACAAGGCCAAACTCAATCACCGAAACCCAAGAATACGCAGAAGAAACCAGCACACAGGACTTCAACCAAGAAAAGGACGCGTCCCGAGGAAGAGCGAGTCCAAGTTCGAAACGTGGCCAAATATAGGACTCGGGGAGTGCGTTGCGCGCGTGCGTGAGTAGTGTCGGCCGCTCTCTGGTGACGGCGAATTCATGGAAAATCTACGAATCGGTGTCGGAACACGGCACGTGCGGGTTGTACGTAAGAAGCATTCAATTTCTCGGCGAGTGATTTTCTCAGGTGACAGAAGCCGACTGTGTGTTAGTGGGAAGTGAATCAAAGACTTTTTTGCCTCCTGGTCGCACAGGCGGTGTACTGCGTGGTTGACCTTTGACTATTATGTCCTTTTCGTCACCAAATTAGAAAAAACAAATTAATTGTTGTCATATTCAACAATAAATAAGGGGATTTTAGGGAATATGGAAGTAAATTTTGTTTTATTTAATTGTCACTTTCCACTGGTATCGATTTAATTAAGGAACAATGTCCCAATGGGTGGGTCGCAGTTCGATTAAATATATTTTCTAATTTTAAAAAATCTGAAATAATTTACTTTTTAATCGAACTCGAACCTAACTCAAATTTAATTAATTCGGGTTGAATTCATTGATTTATAATTAAAACGAGCAATCTTTACCAATTATAATAAAAATATTTAATAGAGAGATTTTTTTTAAACGGAGAAACTCGCAGCCGCTACTTTTTGGATGCGTATTAGGTAAATCTCTAGATTGATGCAATATTTTACAAATCACATCAATCAGGTACTCCGGACTAAACAAGCCCTGTACGACAGACTCAATTGAGAGAGCATAAATAGGGAGAATCGAGTATAAAATTTTTTAGTCTTATACTTCTCCACTCTACCAACTCAACCATTCCTAAGGGCATCATATATTTTCAAATAGATTTAATGGGAGATTTTAAACTTTAAATATATTTTATGGTTGTAAGTTATTGTGATAATTATAAATGAGATTTTAAAATCAGATCGAAATTTAAATTAATAAAATAAAAAATTTAAGGTTTAAAATATTCAATTAATATTAAACCATAATAAAATTAATTAAATAATTAAATAATTAAAAACGCGATTAAAATTGATTTTCTTAATTGTGACAACTCATAAATTTAATAAAGCAGATACCTTTTGGAACCTTAGACTTGTCTACATAATTGCGCACCTTTTTGGTGTAATAATTGCACCTTTTGGGGGGTATTATTCAATGCGAAATAATACATTAATAATGTTTTAAACCAATTAAATAAGAGAGATATGCTTAACAAGTTACACCCACAGCCAATATATTGTTTAAGTATTAATAATGATGATTAAAAAAT
Source organism: Erythroxylum anguifugum (assembly GCA_027478595.1). NCBI lineage: Eukaryota > Viridiplantae > Streptophyta > Magnoliopsida > Malpighiales > Erythroxylaceae > Erythroxylum > Erythroxylum anguifugum. The sequence continues at coordinate 1,799,553 of JANIPN010000006.1, forward strand.
TCAATTGGTACGACATGTTTGACTATAAAAATTTAAATCAATCAGTTTTTAATTTAATTTTTAATTTTTTAGTTTAATTTACTTTAATAATTATTATCATTAAAAACTGATTAATTTATTAATTAATTGGCTAATTTTTATAAATTATACATTTTATAAAGTTAAATAAATCAATTAATTTCTATTTAATAATCTTTTGTTTATTTAAACTTCAAATTATTCGATAGGTAAAGATAATATCTTTCGATTATATTTTAAATTCTTTAAATTTATTTAATCTTTAGTCGTTTTATAACAGTCTAATCCTGATTAAACTTATTATCCTATCGGTTTAACTTCCAACCCGATTTTAGAACACTATATTTAAGTATTAATATTGCAATTTAAAGATGGCAATTAAGGAATTGAGTCGATGATTAAATTAATTCAAGCATTTTAGTTTAAATTGTGTTAGATCAGGATAAATTAAAATCAATGATTTAAAAAAACTAATAGGTTCGGAAGTTTAATCATAAAAATCTTGAATTGATAAACTTTTTAACTCGATTTACTTTAATAACTATTGTTTTTTAAAAAATTGATAAGTTTATTAATTAATTAGTAAATTTTCATAAATTATGAGTTCTTATAAATCAAAATAAATCAAACAATTTTTATTTAATAATTTTTATTAAAATTTGATTTTTTATGAGTAAAAGAAAAAATATTTCGATCATATTTCAAATTCTTTAATTTTATTCAATTTTTAACCAGTTTTATAACATTCTAATTTCGATATAACCTTTTAAACTTTAAACCTCTTGTTTTAACTTTGTTTTTAAAAGTTGTTTAACATCACTTTAAGTAAATCTTAGATAACATAAATATATCTCATTAATTTAAGCTGTCCAAGCAACTTAAATAAATAAAAGGAAAAAAAAAGTCAAATAACTCTATGTACAATATAATTTTTTGGAATAATAAAGTACGGATTAAATTGAATTGTTTGATTATATATAACATAGCGTCATTGTAATTAATCTAAACTAAGTTATGTCCTAGTTTTTCTTTAAAATCCAGCCTACACTATATAAGAAATTGACTAAAAAAATTAAATAAGAAATTTAATTTTAAACTAGCATTATAATGAGTAAAAAGTTGACCGATTTTGTCAATTCAATTGTAAAAATTTTAAACCACCTGTTTAATTGTAAAAATCTTGATATGATTTGTTTTAATAACCATTATTGTCAAATATTAATTAGATTATTAACTAATCTGTCAATTTTTGTAAGCTAATTGTTTTGTATAAATTTAAATTAATTAATTAATAAACTTTTATTTAACAATATTTTTAAATTAAATTTTAAATTTTTATTAGATGAAAGTAATCTTTTTTTAATCATAATTTAATCGTTTTTTTGATTGTATCTTTTAAATCTAGAATTTTTTTTCAAGATTTATGGCTTGGAAAAAAGTATTTGAAAAATAGAAAAAGATGAGCTTGTAAAATTGAAAAGGACTTTTCGACTTTTCCCTTTTTAATGACGAAGATCCGCCAAGAAAAGCAATTTAGCAAGTCCGTTGTCTTTTTATGCGATACGGATGATGTTACATAGACCAATGTTCTTCTGGTTTCAAATTTATTGGATGTTGCTTTCGGATGTTTTAAAAATTGAATTGAAAATTAGATATATGAAAAAAATATTTATTAAAATATTATAAAATTTAGATTTTAATTAAAAAATAGATTATTAAATATAAATTTAGTTATTTATTTTAGTTTATAAAATCTGATTAGCTTAAACTAATCAGTTGTTAAAAATACAAGTTATCAATTTAAATTTGTGGTAAATAATTAAAAATATCAAATGTCAACAGTTTTAAAATGTTAAATCACCTAAGAGCTGCACATGTTGCAAAGTAACATAAAATTAATTGAATCTACTTGTATTGGTTTAATTATCTCTATTGTATTTATATTAATAAGCCGATAAATTAACTAGTAAAGTTGCTATTATTATAAGGTCACATATTTAAATCACAGAAATAATTTATTCATTAAAATATAAAAAGAAGACTGCGTACATTACGATAAAGAGACCTCCACAAAATAGGAAATCCTGTTTATTAGGTACGTTTAAAAATTAACTAAAATAATAAAAATTTGATAAAATTAATGTTAATTAATTTATATAGCTAATCAAAAAATTATAAATATAATTTATTTGATCCGTGAGTCGAGATTTTGAAGTGTCCACCCTATACACTATTCCTTAAGGAACAATTGATATTCAACTGATCTGTATAAGTCCTGTAATTATATATATATATATATTAAAAAAATACATGTAATAACTGGTATGTATATTTTTTGGGGGATCTATTTATTAAATAGACGGAGGAATCAGATCTTTTGTTTTGGATGTAATATTCCTGTGATGTTTTATCAAATCTTATCTACACATTTATATAGATCTTACGTACATGTATAAATGAGTTTTTTTTTTACAAGGAAAAGAAACAAAATTATATGATCCTCCGAGGGAGGCTAACATCTACTATATCCTCTAGAAGGATAGTGCCACACTTTGAGGGTGTACTAACAAAAGTGGTGAGCCCGAGACCAGGTTAACAGCAAGGTTGGCAAGCCAATCAGCGCATCGATTTCCCTCTATATATATGTGACGCGGGAGAATGACCCAATTGCAAGTAAATAGTTTATGGATGCCCAGTACGAGGGGGTTGAGCAACTTAGTCCAATGTGAAGCGTCAATCTCAGACAATAGGTCCTTAACTATGAGATTTTATAAAACATGGTTGGAACATAATACCAGGAACAAATTTTTTTTTTTGATGAATGGTAAATTTGTATTCATCAGTGGTAGCAAAAATATATGCATCAGCAAAGGGGCATACACCCAGTCACAAAAACAATGGGAGGAAACCTATCAAAGGACCTACTACAACAAAAGTGCACCAAGGACAAAAACGCAAGACAGCACAAGCATGCTCCATCCCAGTGAAAGTACCAGCACAGGCTGCACACAAAAAAAACCACTTCCATCCCTCCTTGACCTAACAGTCTTCCCAAGATTCCCAGCACATCCAAA
>JANIPN010000006.1:1823006-1833013 GCA_027478595.1 Erythroxylum anguifugum
TACTCAAGTTGAATATTTAGGGACTAGATGGAGGTTTCGTTATAAGCCGAACCAATATAAATTGATTGTGTCATTCTTTCTCTCTTCTTAACTTTTAAATTTTCGCATTATAAGTTTGTGTTTTCAAGAGGCTTATTCGGTTTTACAATAGGCTCCTTTCGTTTTTCAGCGTTAACAGGTTCTTATTGATTAAAAGGCTCCTTTCGTTTTTTAGCATTAACAAGCTCCTTTCGTTTTTAATCGCTAGCAGGCTCCTATCAATTTGCAGGATCTTTTTGAAAGTTGATAGTACCTTCACATTCATAAACTTATTTGTGTTTAGAAGGTTATTATCATTTTTAAAGTCTCTTGCAAATTTTTTTTACACAATTCACCCTCCATGCGTGTGCTTGCCTTATCATTTAGTATCAGAGCGAGGTTTCACATTTATTGTGTTTTAAAGAACGTGATAGATCATGTCAAATAATTTGAGAAGCCTTGAAGGACAATCCGTCTCAAAGCCTTATTACTTCAATGGAAACAACTACTCATACTGAAAAGAGAGAATGACAATCTATCTCCAATCTGTAGATATTGAATTCTGGCAAGCCATCAGAGTTGAAGCTACACTTCCCACTACATAAAACATAAAAGTGTGGACTGATGCTGACAGAAAAAATGCATAGTTGAAAGTTAAAGCAAAACATCATCTGATTTGTGTACTATCTCTAGAAGAATATGAGAAAATATCTTACTACTCTATAACAAAGAAGATGTGGGATAAGCTATAAGTCACCTTTGAAGGAACAAATGAGATAAAGAAACATAGAATAAGCTTTTTAGTGCATCAATACAAAACCATTGGCATGAAACAGGGAGAAACCATAGATTAATTCTTCCGACGGTTCAATAACATCATCACAGCCTTAAAGAACTTGGGAAAGATATATCCCAATGATGAACTCGTAACAAAGATTCTAAGACCACTATCAAAGGAATAGGACCAAAGGTGATAGCTTTGGAAACTGCAAAAGATCTCAATACCATCTCACTCGACTATGAGACCAAGCTTAGGCGAGATGAAGGATCCTCATACAAAAGAAGAATGACACTAAAAGCAACTGATGAATCAATCGGTGATGAAAGCGACACTGAGTTGCAAATAGATGGAGATGACGAATTCAATTTCATTGGAGGAAATATGCTCGCTTCTATAAAAAGAAGCTGATGAAAAAAAGAGAAGGGAATAGAAAAATCAAAAACAACAGTTCCCTACCAAAAGGCAACAGTAACAATAGCAATACACAAAACAATCAAATCATATATTATCACTGCAAGAAACCTGGACACATAAGACCAAAATATCCCCTTTTTCAAAAGATAAAATAGAGAACAGGAAAACTAGGAAGCAAGCGATGACTACGGCCTGATAAAATGAAGATTTTGAAAACTTTGAAAAAGAAGAGCCAAAAGAAGTCAACAATGTTTGCTTTATGGCTAAATTAAGAGACGATAAGGTATATTATTCTGATTCTGATATTAAAGTTGATGAATTAAGAAATGCTTATCATGAATTGTATGATCAGTACAAAAAATTGGCAGTGAAGTATTTCAAAGAAGTTGAGAAGTCCAAGAGTAATGAAGCATCCTTGAAGAGTAAGATTAAATCATTAGAATCAGTGTATGAAAATCTGACAACCAAGAATATGTCTCTTGAGGATGATTATAAGCAAAAGGTTTATGAAAAGGAAGTTTTGGAAGAAAGATTAGCCAAGTTGGAAAATACTTTGTTTGGGAATGATTCTGATAAAGTTAGACAGCTAGAAGAAAAGGTTATCGCCCTAAAACTTAAGAAAGAGAAATGTGCCGGAAAGATCTTATCTCTAGAAAAGATCTTGCAACGTTCGTTGATGGAAGGAACAACCTTGATGCACTACTTGATAGTGTTAAATGCGTTTTTGATAAAGTTGGAATAGGTTACAATGAAAATAATAATGTTAGGCCATACAAGAACTTCTTTGTTAAATCCAGCAATAGCTATAGTCAAAACAGCAAGAACATGATACATGGTGGAAATTATGGCAATTCTCATTCATCTGTTTTATGCTTCTTCTATGGTAGACATGGTCAACCTGAAAGGACCAGGAAAAATGTGGGTGCCTAAAATGAGATAATACTTTCTGCAGATATGCTTCAAAACGGAGACGGGAGAAAATCAATAGATAGTTGATAGTGGTTGTTCGAGACGTATGACAGGAGAAATATCACATTTCAACTACAATGAAAGAAATGGCAGAGGTATTATTGTCTTTGTCGATGAAAACAAGACAAAAGTCACTAGAGTTGGTAAAATTGGGGACTCTAACTCTGCTTCTATTGATAATGTCCTTTATGCTGATGGATTAAAAAATAACTTGTTGAGTGTAAGTTAATTATGTGATAAGGGTTACACAATTACTTTCTAAGCATCACAAAGTGAAATTATTGATAATCTTAATGACAATATTATATTTGTTGGTCCTAGAAATTAGAACATATACTATACTAAATTGGAAGATACGTCTTCACAAAATGTCAAGTATTTTGTTTCTATAGAAAATGATTCTTTTACCTGGCACAGAAAATTTGAACATGCTAGCATGAGCATTCTATCAAAATTGTCCAAAAATTAGTTAGTAAGAGGATTACCGACTTTGAAGTTTGAAATTAATCAGGTTTGTGAGGCTTGTTTAAAAGGTAAACAAGTTAAAAGCAGATTTCCTCTAAAAAATATTGTGTCCACTAACCAATTGCTTGAACTTGTGTATATGGATTTATTTGGTCCCACTAAGACTCAAAATTTTTGTGGTAAACATTATAGTTTTGTTTTAGTAGATGAATATTCCATATTTACATGTTTACTTCCAATCAAATAAAGATATGAGGATGATATTTCTGAAGTTTTAGAGAAGTTTTGCAAAAAAACTCAAATAAAAAAAGAATATGGCATTACTTCAATTTGGAGCAATCATGGAGGAGAATTTGATAACAGAAAGTTTGAAGATGTGATAATAATGGTATGACTCACAATTTTTCATGCCCAAGGACTCCTCAGCAAAATGGAGTGGTTGAAAGAAAGAACAAGACTCTCGTTGATATGGCCAGAACAATACTATACGAAAGTAGTCTACCTCATGGTTACTGGGTAGAAACTGTGTCAACTACCTGTTACATTCTTAACAGGTTCCTTATAAGACCCATTCTGAAAAAGACCCCCTATGAGTTGTGGAAAAGAAGAAAACTGAATGTCGCTTACTTTCGAGCTTTTGGTTGCAAGTGCTTCATTTTAAATAATGGAAAAGACAATATTGTAAAGTTTGATGCGAGATCAGATGAAGCCATCTTTCTGAGCTACAAAACCGCTAGGTAAAGGATTTAGAGTTTACAACAAAAGAACAAATAAGATAGAATAATCAATACATGTAGTATTTGATAAAGCACTACCCTCAACAACAGTAACTAATTCAGATGATGAAGAGCATCTCTTAGCTCCTAAAAATATATCACAGACTCAAACAAAGCCTATAGTACCTTCGGAATTACAAAATAAAAAAAGTCCTTCTGAAGCAAGGATAAAAAAGGCTCCTTCCTCTTAGTAGGAGCCTATACAACGAAGAATACCAAGAGAATGGAGAGGTCTTGATACACATTAATACATTCGAAGAAACCCCTTTGAAAGTCTAAGAACCAAATCATCTTTCAAGAACAAGTTTGTTGGCCTTATCTCATAGTTAGAACCAAAGACTGTTGAAGAGGCTCTTACTGATGAAAATTGGGATTTTGCTATAAAAGACGAACTGAATCAGTTTGACAAAAATAAAGTTTGGAATCTAGTACCTCGTCTGCAAAATAAGTTAGTTATTAGAACTCGTTGGGTTTTTCGAAACAAACTTGACGAAAATGGTAAGACGGTAAGAAACAAAGCTAAACTTATAGCTCAAGGTTATAATCAACAAGAAGGTATTGGTTTTGATGAAACTTATGCACTTTTTGCTAGATTGAAATCGATTAGAATTTTACTTGCCTTCGCATGTTATCGAAACTTCAAATTGTTCCAAATGGATGTCAAAAGTGCCTTCTTAAATGGATATATTAATGAACAAGTGTTTGTTAAGCAACCTCCAAGCTTTGAAGATAAAAACTATCATGCCTATGTGATGAAGTTGACTAAAGCCCTGTATGGTCTAAAACAAGCCCCTTGAGCATGGTATGAAAGGTCAAGTAATTTTTTGCTTAAGAATAACTTCAAAAGAGGAAAAGTAGATAAAACCTTATTTATTAAAAAAAGGAGAGTGATTTACTCACGGTGAAAATATATGTTGATACATAATATTTGGTGCCACTAATCACTCTTTCTGTGAAGAATTCTTAGCATTAATGTAGGGGAAGTTTGAAATGAGAACGATGGTAGAATTATCTCTCTTCCTCGAATTACAAATCACACAAACAGAAAAATGGATCTTTATTAGCCAAGATAAATACACAAAGGAACTCATCAAGAAGTACCACTTCAAAAATGCCAAACCTATAGTACTCCTATGTACACTAGAACTAAACTTGATAAGGATGAAGGAGGCAAGGCTACATATGAGGCAAAGTACAGAGGAATGATTGGTTCACTACTATATCTTACAAGCTCATGACCATATATTATGTTTAGTGTGTGCCTTTGAGCATGTTTTGAATCAGATTAAAAAAAGGCCACCTTCAAGCAGTTAAAAGGATCTTTCGATATCTTCACTGAACTGTAAACTTCGGACTATGGTATCCAAAAACTGATTCTTTTAACATAATTAGCTATTGTGAAGCAGATTATGTAGGTGATAAAGTCCATTAAAAAACACAAATGGTCACTGTCAATTTCTTAGAGGATGTCCAGTTTCTTGGTCTTGCAAGAAACAAAATTGCACAGCTCTTTCAACAACTGAAGTGGAATATATAACTGCTACCAACTGTTGTGCTCAAATATTATGGATGAAGCATAAACTCTAGGTTTTCATTCTAAAATTTAGTCATATTCCCATATTATGTGATAGTACTAGTGCAATAAATATCTCAAAAAATCCTGTACATCATTATCGGACTAAGCATTTAGAAATCACGCATCATTTTCTTAGAGATCATGTTTTAAAAGGAACCATTGATCTTTTGCATGTCAATACTGAAAATCAAGTAGCTGATATTTTCACTAAACCACTATCTGAAGATAGATTTTGCGTGTTAAGAAAAGAACTTGGTATGTGCAGACTATCTGATGTTATTTTTGTATAATTCTTTAAAGCTACTTCTTTTTGACAGGCTTCTTCTTGTCCAAACCTTTAGTAGGCTCCTCTCAGTTTTGAGACCTCCTTTTAATTTAGTAGGCTCCTTCTAGTTTAGAAGGCCCCTCGTGTTTTTAGAAGGATCCTCTCATTCTAACAGAATAGGGTACACATGTCCTAAAAAGGAAGGTTTTTATAGCGTCATTTCAACTTCTAAAAAACGCGCGCTCTATTCTTACAATGCTTCATACATGTCTGACAGAAGATATGCCAATGATCATACTTCCTTTTTTGGCATGTACAACTGCCCATTCTCACACGAAATCAACGCTCAATAATCGTTTAATATACCAGAAAGAGACTTCTCTCTTCTACTCTCTGTTGTTTTTTTCTCAGAAGCGTCATTCTCTTCCTCTCTGCACCCTAACTTTTTGCTTTCTCTCAGAAACTCCTAAACCTCTCCAAGCTCTTTTACAATGGCAAGAACAAAATTAAAAGGACAAAAGAAAACCCTAATTCTACTAATAGCCATGGTGAAGCTCGTGTTACTGAACGTATCTCCTGTAAGCCCCAAGTATAAGAAACACCCATTCCATCTCTGCCCATTCCTACTCTAAAAACTTCGACACCTCCTAAACCTGGTCCTAAAGATAGGAAATTGTTTAAAGTGCACTGAATTACAAATGACAATGACTCAGATGAAGATCCTGCTCGGTTGATTAGACGACCACTAACCAGAGGAAGTCTTACAAAGCAAGCCGAGAAAATTTCTGAACAAAAAGAAACCCCTGATCCTGAAAAGAAAGAGGAAGAAGAATCCAAAAAAAGAAAAAGGGAATAAATAAAGAAAGGCAAAGCTCCTATGATTAAAGATACTATTAAGGACCCCATTGATATAAATGAGTTGTTTCATGAAGAGAAAATTCCTAAAGGAAAAAAAACAAAGAAAATAAAGATAATTGCATAAAAGCAAGGAAAGACATCAGCACCACAAAAAATGTTTCAATCAATGGAAGCTGAAATCTGCTATAAAATACAGTACAAGAAAAGAAAGGTGGTTGTTGGGCGGATCTTGCCTCCTATGATGTTTGATGACATAGGTATATCTATCGTTCCTTACTTTGTTGCCATCAGTTGGGAATTTTTTTTGAAATTAGATGAGACCATATGTGATGAGCTAGTCAGGACATTCTATACACACATGAGAAAAGAAGAAATTGATGGAAAGCTAGCCATTGTCTCATGAGTGCGTTAATGTGAAATTTTAATTCATGAAGAAATCTTAGGAAATATACTGAATGTAGCTCCTATAGGGAGAAACAATTTTTCCTGTCATAATTGGGATGTCGATGATCTAGAACTAGAAGAAATTGTCAAATTCATCTGCTTTCATGCTGAGAACACCCAAGATGGGAGACACTTGAGCAAGCAATTAGACTTAATACCACGATGCCTTGCATCGTTATCAACTACGTCAATTTTCCCAATAGTAGCTCAATTGAAAGGTGCAGCCTAGTGGACACTTATGTAGTGTATAATTTGCTAAAAGGGAACAAGATGAATCTTCCAGCAATGACCTTGAGGTTTATGATGGATAAAGGGAATCATAAGAATATCACCGGTTACCTACTTATGGGAAGTTGCTCACCAAGATTTTCACTTATTATGAAGTTCCTTTTGCAAATGTGAATTGGTATGCACTAGCTAAATTTCACCCTTCCATTCCCTACCAATTTGGATACAAATTGCAAAATAATATCTAGGTAGAAAAATGATCTGAAAGAGTAGTAGAAAACTTAGATCTTACTCCAAACCAATAAAGTCCTGTCCCTCCTCAGGATAAAAATAGTGTAGATCTCTAATAACAGCTGCAGGACATTCAAGCCAATCAAGAACAAATGCGAGAACAAATAGATAGCATGCAAAACCAGCTTCTTGAAATGCAGATTTTACTCAAAAAAAATCTTTGAATCACTTCAATAACTCTGTGCTATTTTCTGCTTGGCTTATACGTATTTGTGATAGTCTTGTGAATTTGAGTTTCTTCCTCCTTATATTTTTTATAATGACAAAGGGCAGAATAGTTAATGTTATACATTGCATGCATCTTTCTTTGCGTCGATGATATATTTTCAATTGCCTTAATCATATATTTGTTATTGACGATATTTTTTGCTAACTGCTGCTAAAATGTTGTTGAAATTATGAAGTATGGCTCCTTCCTTTTGTAGTAAGGCTCCTTCATTTTATAGATGTGAATAAGAACATATAAAGTTTATAGGTATATTTTGAAATCCTTTATTATTATTTGAATTTTGAGAATATATTTATTATTGTTTGTCATCATCAAAAAGGGGGGATTGTTAGCTCAAGGGTTATGTTTAACGATATTTGAAGATAACTTTATAATATTTCAAAATTCAAATTGGATTTATTTCCTTATATGGGAAATGGTATAATTCTTAAAAGGAAATAAAATTATAGGATAATTGCTTCCTTTCTTGCAGGAAGCTTCTTTATGAACTTGCCTATTCAGAAATGGTTCCATAACATCCAGAAGTTTTTTTTTTCACAAATTCGAATGATCAGCACCGGAAGACTTTGATAGAATTCTTCTTAACATCTGAATATCGAAGATTTTAGCGGGAAAGATATCGTAGATTAAGCAATGGCTAGTTGAGGAAAATATCTACTTAAGAAAAAGCCACTGCATTTGCAAAAGATACGAGACTTGCAGAATATCCTAGTAGCATCAATATTCTTTAAAGTCTTATCAAATTCTTTGTGCTTTAGAAAGTAAAATCACTCTATTAAGAGATACTGTTAAATCCTATATATATTTCTTGTTGAGAGCTTGTAGAGTTTTGTTAAACATTACGAAGTTTGAAGAACCTTGAAAAATATGTACTTGTGAACTTGGAGAGACTCAAGAAAATTTATTACTTAGATTTTATAGTGAAATACTCAAGTTGAATACTTGAGGAATGGATGTAGGCTTCGTTATAACCAGTATAAATTGATTGTGTCATTCTTTCTTTTTTCTTAACTTTTAAATTTTCGCATTATAAGTTTGTGTTTCAAGAGACTCCTTCGGATTTACAATAAGCTCCTTCTTTTTTCTATCATAAGAGGTTCCTTTCGTTTTTTATCGTTATCAAACTCCTATCGATTAAAAGACTCCTTTCGTTTTTTAACGTTAACAGACTCCTACTGATTAATAGGCTCCTTTTGTTTTTAATCGCTAGCAGACTCCTATCAATTAGCAAGATCTTTTCAAAAGTTGATAGGACGTCTTATTTATAGACTTATTTTTGTTTATAGGCTTATTTTTGTTTAGAAGGATATTATCATTTTTAAAATATCTTCCAAATTTTTTAACACAATTAACCCCCCCCCCTTCTCACATGTGTTTGCTTTATCATTGTTATCCTCGTGTAACCTCTGACCAGAGGTTTTCCTATAGTTTAGATCTCAAACAGGATCTATAGTCCAAGACTTTCTGATACACAAGATCCTCATGAAAAGGCAAGTGTAGAGCATACTTGTCTTTCTTTATGATTGTTGCTACATTATTCAAGACACAAGCTTTTAAGAGAGAGAAAACTTAAAAAGAAACTATAGGCTAAAACACACACTTCATTTTTATTGAATTCCCAATGATCTATTATAGAAGAGAAACCTTACTAAATCTATTATAGAAGAGAAACCTTACTTTTATAGACGAAGCAAGAGGATACAAGACAAACAAATTTTAGAAAATTTTCCCATATGGTACAATAATTCAAACTAAAATAAAAAAGTGAATAATGAAAGTAAGAATTATTGGAAACACTGGGACCCAATAATATTCTTATAAAATAAGAGGGAATCTATTAACAAGGAGGTGCAGACAAATAGTAGGGTCCACTATCATTATTAGATAGTGACATATCGTCATCCATAATCCACTCAGACTCAGTTAAAACTAAAGGCCAGGGATCTTGGGCATCTTAAAAGTGGTATAGTAGTTTGGGCTTTGGAGTGGTGGAAATTTCTCCTTTTTCATAATTCTTTTAGGGCTCAAAGTCAGGTGGACATAGTAGTTCACCTACTATAACACTGAATCCATACGTGCAAAATGATAAAATGAAGTCCAGTAGCTAATAGATGGTGAGATAGGTTTTGGAAGGGCAAAGTCACTAGGGGATCCACATAACTCTTCTGTCCGTCTTGAGCTGCTTTAATTCGGCTCCGAATCGGTTTCACCTTATCGACTGTATCCTAAATCAGCTCTGGACCCTCAATCATTCTGACACCCTCTTCATCCCAATACAAAGGCGATCTACATTGTCGCCCATACAGGGCCTCATATAGTGCCATCCCGATGCTACTGTGATAATGGTTGTTGTAGGCAAACTCAATCAGAGCTATATACTGATCTCATGCTCCTCTAAACTCCAATACACAAGCCCGAAGCATATCCTCAACAATCTTAATCGTCCTCTCACTCTGTCTATCTGTCTGAGGATGGAATGTTGTACTAAAATTCAACTTAATACCCATAGCAGACTGCATGCTCTGCCAGAACCTCGAAGTAAATCTAGGATCCCTGTCTGACACTATCGACAACGGAACCCCATGCAGTCTCACTATCTCAGCCACATACTTCTAAGCCAACTGATCCATGGTATTGTTCTCCCTCACTGGCAAGAAATGGGCCGATTTAGTCAACCGGTCCACTATGACCCA
>JANIPN010000006.1:1833113-1847312 GCA_027478595.1 Erythroxylum anguifugum
ATCAATCCCTACATCATTCATACATTCACTTAGACCAATAGGCAAAATTTTGCAGCACTAAACTCTTCATTTCTATGTAAGATTAATCATCAATATTCAATCAAAATCAAGCTAAAAACACTTCAATCATCATACTTTCAAGTCATACATAACCCTAGCCTTATACCCACCAATTCAAGCAATAATTGTCATCAAATTAAAGCATCAATCAACATAATAAACACACCATAACTTCCATTAAATGCTTCTAACTACCATGGCATTAAATTCATACTTAAAACATCATTTAAAGCTTAACTAACACACCATAACTTCAATTCTCTTCAATCTTTCTTACTACCCTCTCTAACAACTTCTTCTAACACCAAGCAAAGGCAAGTTCTCCATGGCAAGAAAATAACTTGATTTCATGAAGGAGCTCTTAAGGTTTTAGGATTTACTTAAGGAAGAAAGAAGAAAAAACAATGGAGAGGCAAAAGCAAGAAGATAGGTTTCGGTGGAGATGAATTTGGAGCAATTAAAGTGTTCTTTTCCTTCTTATCTAAAGGCATAACCGAGAGAGAGGTAATGAGCATTAAATGGAGGCAATAGGTGGCATTATATGGTTAGCCAAAAATGGAGAAGAAAAGTCAAAGTAATAAACTACTAATAAACTTTAATCAATTACAATTAATCAAAAAAAATTAACCCAATCAACTCCAATGGCCCGAATTTCAATCCCAAAATAATATACCCAATAGTACAGTGCCATTGGGTAGCAATTTTTGCTACCGAAAAGCAACCGGTTCGCCACTTGGCGATTTTTCCGGTCCGGAAATTTTCTCTGGAAAATTCCAAAAAATCGCTCAAAATATAAAACACTCACTAGCACACTCAGAATAATTTTTCAAACCCAAGAACCTCGAGAATCACACTAAAATTACATTAGGCACGAAAATTGGGAATGTCATGTATGCATGTGCAGTAATTTCATGTGCACAAATGTTACTATGTAGCAATCCTATTATGCATGAGCAGTCCTATGCAATCCCAATCTATCCCATCCTATGCCAATTTACCATTCTACCCTTCCAATTGAGGGTGGGATGTTACAATGGACCTAGATTTGGAAATGGCTAATGGTGTAAACATAGCTACTGTTAGTCATGTTGTAGGGACAGTGGACTATAAAGATAGATTGGGCTTTTTGGTCAAAGAGGGGAATTCTCTAGAGTTGATATTTATTGAGGATTTGTCTAAGTAGAATGTGCCATTTAGAATCATTCTAGGAATGTTCATAAAAGAGAACAATTGGACAAGCATACAGAGCAGATAAAGCCTAAAGGTGTCACATTTTTGGCTCAGGAAGGCCATCGTAGTGATGATGGAAGGTATAATTGGGCTAACATGTCAAATAGATAAGGATGAGGTGGAATTTTTAAGGTGCCGATAACTAAATGGAGGTAGTACAAAAGACTTTTTCGAAAGAAGACAACAATTTCTTTAAGATTTTGAGGACGAGTTCTAATGATAGGAGGGAAGGATTTTTTTATCCTAGCATACAGTTAAAATTCCATAATGGGGAGGATAAAGGGAATCGGTTTTCTTAAAATGGGAGAGAGTAATTGAATTGGCTTTCTAGGTCGAGAGAGAAAATCTACAAAAATGTTATGGTGACTTTTGATAAGGCTAACGGTGAATTTATAGCGAGAAAACTAATCTTGCTAGCAAAGTAATTGGCTGTCAGGCAATATCTTCTTATTAGGCTTAATAATCTTTAGAAAAGATGTGTTTTCCATTTCAATCAGAAAGTGAAAAAGGCTTAGGTGAAAATTGAATTTTTCTATGCCCTTTTTTACCGCCAAGATTTCCTTATAGATGGTGTGGTAGTGCTTTTCTGATTCTTTGACCTGGCCACTAGCATGGCCACAATAATACCATTTGCCATCAATCTCTTTAATCAAGATGGCACCACATAATGACTACTAGAATCTGTCTAAATGATGTATTGGCCTTTTTCAGGAATCTTTAAAGGGGGTCGATGCTGACTTACTTGTTTTAAGTACTAAACAAGTCTAGTTTGGTCCTTAGTCCATGGTGGTGGATTCTTTTTTAGCAATTTGGATAAAGGACTTGTATAATCAACAATATGGGAGACAAAATATTCGATGTAAATAACAATTCTAAGAAATTGTTGAATCTGCTTTGTGTTGAGATTTTCATCAAGAAAATGTAATCGCTCACTAGCTATATGTGGACCAGGTTGATAAAATCCATCATGAAAATTCATACCTAAAAATTTTATTTGGGTTGTTCCATTATGACTTTTCTTGGCTGAAAGCATAATTCCATATTGCTTTGGATTGGAATATAGATTAAGGTACTAGAAAGAATGGGCTCATAAATTCTTTTCATGGCCTTTTGGAATAGTGATGGAGCAACCCTGAGTTCAAATGGCATAATAATCTATTGATATTAAGCATCGAAAATGCAGAAAGTTGTCTTGTATCTTTCTTGTGGATCTTTACCCAATTGCCAAAATCCCACTTTTAGTTTAAATTTTGAAAAGATTGGTGCTTCTTTGAGAAATAGGTCTTGAGTATTCATCTTTGACAGTGGGAATATATCATCTTGAATGAATGCATTTAGTGGTTCTTAATCAATCGCCAACCTCTTTTTTCCTTTCTTCTGTTCAATTCTTTTATTCATATATAAGGCTTCATAAGCCAATTTTGATTTTGTGGGCTCAATTAATCCTTGTTGGAGTAAGATAACACACTCCTCTTATGCTAACTTTAAATCATCAAGATTCATTTCAAGGTGAGTTGCCTTGGTAGGATTGATACCCTCATTCTTTTTAAAGAGGAGATGAATCAAGAATTGTGGATTTTTATAAAGAGGATTGAGGTGTAAAAACTTCTAAAGAGGATTGAGGTGTAAAAACTATGCATGGTTTTTGAGATAGTGTTCTAAGAATTGATCCCTTATTGTTTCATACTGAGGAGGTACTTGGGTGAGTTCAAACATGTTGCGTGTATCTGTGTAAGCACTAAAGATGGCTCAACATTTAATCCTTTAGGTATAATATGTAATGGAGATGATTTGCAATACACATCCATACCAATTATGATGTTTGGGCAAGCTAGATGACTGTCAAGAACTTTAGTCCACACAACACAGTCAGGGAAAAACCTTATCCCTATTTTTTTAAAGTGGTAAGTCCAATTTTGAATGAATTACCATCAGCAACAGTGAAATATTCATCATGTGATATCCAGACTTTAGGAGGTAACATGTTAGGCTTTATAACACTAAGATAAGATCTAGTATCCATATATCCAATAGCCTTGATTAGCTTATCATATTTATCTTATTGTAATAACTTGATTTGGACATAAGAACGATAAATAGTAACAGGCTTTGAGTTTACCTTTAGGCATGGTTGTTATATCATGTATAAGTGATCATCCTTATTGTCTTCATTAATTAGGTCATCAGAGGATTCATACTCATCATTAGAAGAGTCAATTGGAAAAGCAAATTTGGTTTCCTCATCTTTATTGGATGGTTCTTCAATGAAACCTTTAATATTACTGTTATCATGGATAGGCATTATAACCTCAATGGATTCCAACAATTTCAAATCCCTTTTTGTTTTATGAGGACATTGGCAAGCATAATGTCATGATTTCCCACAAATGAAACATCGATATGCCTTTCTTGCTTAAGGAACTCGTCTTTTAAAGAATCAAACAAATTGTTGTCGTTTTCTTCTACTAAATGGCTTATAATACCCTTCATTTCAAATGTGGGATTTGTGGAACTTTTTGTATGAGAACTTATGATGATACTTCTTTTTATTAGGACATTAACAATCTTTTTTCTCCTTACACTTGATCTTCAGATAAGGCTTTTTACAAGGCTTTTCTAAAATAGGACCACCTTTAATCATGTTCTTGAAAAACATTTGTTGATCACAAAGTTCATTAAGAGAAGCTAAAGTGAGTTAATAGATTTCTCCAAAAGATATTTCCCTCGTATCTCGTTGTAAAGCTATAATAATCCTTTAGAGTTCAAGTTGATATTCTTCTGGCAGAGATGAGATGAACGTGTAACAGAGATTAACATCATTAAAACCATTAAACAGATAATATCTTTCTGTCATATGTTGAAAATGTTCTGTAGATCTCTTATATCTAATTAATAACAATTCATTTCAAAATACTCCTACCTGATTTGTTTTTCAATAAGTTGAAAATATCCTATGATTTTTTTATAGATAACTCCAAGAAGAATTTCTATAAAGGCTACTTGAATATACTGAAGTTTGCAACAGCCATCTAGACTTTGTCACCATTCTTTTAAAGTACCAGTAAAATAAGAGGTAAACTCGGACAAGATATCTCACAAAAGATGATCTGGTTGAGTCATTTGTAAATTAATCTAAGCACCAAATTCATGGAGACGATCTCTCCATTTCTTAGGTGGAACTTGTATTGGTAGTGGTGAAGGTCTAAACGATTCAGCCCCTATAGATTCAACTTCACTAATTTTTGGTTCTAACTCAATTGGAAGAGATGTATTAGGCATAACCATCATAAGTTAGTCTAATTTAGATAGATATGCAAACTATTTAGAAGTCTCAGAAAATTGTTCAGAAATTTGAGACTCAACAGATAATAGGCTTTGATGGTGAAGAAGGTGGACTTTTAATATGTAAAGGTTTTGTCCATGGATTAATAGGCTTGGTATATGAAGGTGATGGACTATAAGTCATTTCATTGTTGGGCTTCGTAGGTTTGGTCGTAAGATGGACATGTTGTCTTATTAAAAGGTTGTTCATCTTAAAGATTTTTTCATAATTAATAGCTTCATGATAGGTTGTGGTTGACTAGATGGGTTAGATAACTAGAAAGGTTGACGGTAAGCTCCATAAATAGTCTTCAACTATTCTGTTTGCATATCTACCTCCATTCATTGAAGTAATTTTTTTACTCTTCGAAGTTCTTGCTTTTTGGTTATGAAATCAGGTCCAAAATATTGTGTTGCAATATATCTTCTAAGAACAGCATCAAGTTGAACCATTTGTTCTTTTAAAGATTTATATAGCTTTTGAATCTGTGAAGATACAAGTACGCTTTTTTAAGTTACCCAGGTTTATTGGTTAAGACCATTAAGCTTGGTATCAATTCGATAAAGAACTTTATTCTGAGCTACAACATTATCAATGTGTCAGTTGAGTACTTCATCAGTTGGATTGCATACAAAGGCACCATATTTGTCTTCTTTGTGTGATAATACAGGTTGAAGCATTAAAATAGGTCCAGATGTGCTAGATGATCTAGGTTGGTCTTCATTAGGCTTGGTGTAGATGGATTTAACATATCCATCTCTTAATGTCCTGAGAATAGGTGGAGTTGTTGTATAGAAAGAATGTTTGTGATGAGCATAGAACACCTTCTGGTTATTAGTGATCTATTTTGTTGGCATTGATTTTTCAAGTTCTATTGGTGACAGTTGTTTTTGAATTTGGATAATTGTAATCTGATCATGAGCTTGATTTGCTACCATGTATAAAGCATCAGAAGTTGAATTGGAGAAGTTAAGATCTACAAAATGATTCTGTAATTGATAGATCATTTGGTAGTGTACAGTGGTCATAATTGCTATAGGGTCTTGCTCTACTCAGATAAGTTGGGATCGTCTAATTTGATGTTAAAATCAGGGGTTATTATGTGAATAACACTCCCATTATTGAGGATTATCAATAGAGTACATCAATGCATTTTGGTACATCATATAGGCAGTATTAAGAAGAGATATCCTAATAGACTTGGTTGGAATTCCTTTTCTTCCATAGAGAGTAAGAATAAGTCTGATAGCTCCATCATGGAGATGAAGATGATTCTGGCCTCTCATAAGAGAGATGGGTTCTTTTGGAATCTCCAATTTAATATATTGTTATGTTGTTATTGCCTTTAAGCCACAATGTTCTAAACGAAAACTTTGGATGATATCCTTTTACCTTTGGATGATTAGTTGTGAGGATAGTACAAATAATTATGGTCTAAAAATGATTGCGAGAATATATACTATATAAACTTACCAAAGGAAGAGAAGTATCATGGATACGACTTTCTTCCGGGAGATAAGTGATTCCATTAGATTCTCTATTTTATTGGCAAGAGTATTCTTAACATTGGAAGGAAGATTGGAAGGAAGATTTGCAATTGAACATGGTCACTTGGTAAAGAGTCACTCATGGCATATAGAAAAGTCTCCTTACTTACTTTCATAAAGAATAATGTAATAACAGTCAAATAACACTCATGGCTCTAATACTATCCCAGCAACCACTAGTCGAAGGACATGCGGGGATAACAACCAAAGGTAAATGACGTTATACCACATTAATCGAGGAAGGGGCATAGGATACATAAAAAAATTAATAAATAATAACATTTTTATTCTTTTTAATGGAAATTTAACAAAAATGTTAAGTCGAGGTTTTTGTTAATGCTTGTAAAACAGTAAGGTTATTTTTGTAAGTATTGCAATGTTAAGGTTTAAATTGAATTTTGGTTAAAACCTTAGGATTTAATTGGACCCTTTTGTATGGATTTTATTTTGAAAATTTTATCCAATATAACATGGATGTATTGAATTGGAGGTTTGGTTATTTAAACCTTTTAATCCTCATTTATTCAAAATTTATTTAAATAAAAATTGATTTATTAATTCAAGCTGAGTTGGGTCGAATCCAAGCTCAACTAACATTTCTAACTATTTGTTTGTATTTATAAAATTAAAGTGCTTATTTTAACTTTTTTTTTTAACATTGCTTATTTTAACTTTGATCATATAAATAAAGTCGAATTGTAGTGATATTAAATTAATCAATTGTCTTTTTATTTGTTTTCTTTTTCTTAATTTTAATTGTCTTCTTCTAATTTGTGTCAAAATTTCTTGACCATTAGTAGAGATAGCAGTGAGCCGAGCCAGGCTACGGCTCCAACCAAAAAGATAGAGCCCCAGTCTAAAGTTGAGACAAGATCAAGATATCTCGATTTTTAATTTTTAATAGATATTTATTTAATTAAAATTTTAATATGAAAAATTCAATTAATTGAATTTACAAATTTACATTAATTAATAAAAATTAAAATTTTATAAAAGTTTACTTATCCTAGTGCACAAGACTCCTTACTTTACAAGGGTTGAAGGAGGGTCATCAATTTATGAAATCTTCCTTTTATAATTTTTACAAAAAGATTGTTTATATGATTCGAGCAACGTTTACCGGTTGCTCCAAAATTTTCCCTAAAATTTTTTATAATAAATAAATATATAAAACCTACATTTATTTATAAAATGAATAAGATAAAATCGAATTCATTAATACGTTATCATTGTAAAAGAGTATTTACTAGGTCTGCAAATGGAGCTTAAGAGGAGGGATATCAAGGACAATCCCGTACTTCAGCAGGAGCTAGCTGCAGACTTCACCCACAGTAACCTTCAGTTACCGCACTTTAGGCTTGCGTTATTGAATGCAATGACTGTTTGTTACAAGGCCCAGAACTTTAACACAGTAGCTAACTTTGCCAGGCGACTATTACAAACCAATCCCTCCATCGAAAACCAAACCAAAACTGCCCGATAAGTCTTGCAAGCAGCTGAAAAGAACTTGACAAAGTGATCTAAATTATGACTTCAGAAACCCTTTCTTTGTTTGCGGGGTGACGTACGTGCCTATATACTGTGGACAGAAGCATGCATCAGTTCTAGTTTACTCTTTCCATAAACAGATATTTTCTGCTCTGAAACTTCAGAGGACGGCCATAGTTACTCCATTGCAGATGCTTCCTAATTCGGACCCAACTTTGACCCGATCCGGCCTCTTTCGGACTAGGGATGTCTCTGATTCGGTCACTTGTTATGTATTCTCTCTGATTGAGTAGGTTCAGGTTGTCCCAATTCAACACAATCCGATGGGCCCCAAATCAAATTCAAGCCCATTTTATTGGCCCTTACTCTCATTCTCTAATTCACTCAAAAGTTCCAAGTCAAGATCACGGTAAATATGGTCACAATCATCCGTACTGTCACTAGCATTACATAACGTCACTATATATTGAAGCAAGTGAGTTCCTAATTTATTTGTAATGCGTACCAAAAGTACAAATATCCGTAAAATATTTACAATTTATTACATTTCAAGTGTGTGTTAAATAATCATAAATTATATTTTTTAGATAAATTGCCAATGTTTGAAAAACCGATCCAGAAGTTAAACCGGTAAGATAAAAAATTTAAAGTTTAAAAGATTCAATCTGTATTAAACAGTCATAAAATTGACTAAAGATTAAATAAAATTAAAGAATTTAAAATATGATTTAAAGATATTATCTTTACTTGTCAAAGAATTTAAATTGAAAATAAAAATTAATTGATTTATTTTAATTTATAAAAATTTATTAATTTATGACAAGAAATCGATTAATCAATTTTAACAAAAAAAGTTATTAAAATAAATCGAACCATTCAAGGTTTTTAAGATTAAATCAGTATTGAATTTTCTAATTATTATAAATCACTAATTTAAGTGACAAACACATTCTAAAAAAGTGTTTATAAACTCTTTTATTCTTAATTAGTTATTCTTTTAAAAATTCAAATGAGTTGCAATCAGTGTTTTAAAAATCGGACCGAACCGGTGGGTCGGACCGAAAAACCGGTGAACCAAAACATGAAACGGTCCGGTTTAGCCCGTATTTTTTGTGAGTGATTGATCCGTTCATTTTGCGGTCGGACCAACCGGTGAAAGAAAGAACCGGCCAATCTATTTAAAATGTCTTGATTTTAATGATTTTAACTTTAATGAATATTATGATTAGTGATCTTTTTTTAATTTTTATGATGAAATATGACTAGCGAGCTTTGTTATCTTATTTTGTGTTGTGTTTGGCGAACTTTTTAAAAAAATTGTATAT
This sequence comes from Erythroxylum anguifugum, assembly GCA_027478595.1. Classification (NCBI taxonomy): domain Eukaryota; kingdom Viridiplantae; phylum Streptophyta; class Magnoliopsida; order Malpighiales; family Erythroxylaceae; genus Erythroxylum; species Erythroxylum anguifugum. The sequence continues at coordinate 1,842,086 of JANIPN010000006.1, forward strand.
TTTGAAGTTTGAAGGTTTAAGTTTACAATTAGATAAATAAATAATTAAATAATATGTTTAAAAATTATCTTTTATATATAATATATAAAATAAAAATTTATATATTTATTAATCACCGGTTCAACCACGGTTGAATTCCGGTTGAACCATTAATCCTTGAATCAATTACTTCTCCGGTTCAATCATCGGTCCGATTTTTAAAACATTGGTTGCAATATTTCTTCAGTAGAATGACACAAATCTTTAATTTTTCTAAATTAAATGCTAGTAGAAAAACTTAATTTCATCGCTTAAAACTGCCACCTTTCTTGAGACATGTCTTTACATCGTAATGGCCATCGCTCGAATAATAATATGCTTAAAGGGCGACCTATGCCACTCTATAAATTCAGCCTATGGTCCATTCATAACCATATCTTCATCGTGTCCCTCACATGCAGAGCTAGTGGGACGCCAGCCTATGAAATCTACGGTCGGGACCACCACCAATCCCCGATGGATGTGTCTAGGGTTAAGAATATAGGTGGCATACATGCAAATATTAATAAGTTAAGGATACCTTTTTAAATTTTATAATCTTAAAATTATATGTGCAAAAAACAATGATTGATGTGTATGAATGACAAAATTTGCTCGGATCCATCTAATCTGACCCTGCGTAAATTGATTGGACTTGAGAATTTTATATTGAATTCAGGTACAAGAGTCGGCTCAAATCAATATGAATTAAATAAAGTAAATAGCATTGTTTTGATTTTTGGTTGTGTCTGATTCTGGTGGGGCTGGACGCTGTTACTTGAATCCATGGTCTGAATGGCTTTAACTAGAGAGTACCTGCAAAACAATGAAAGGCACGCCGGGGGTTATTTGCCGACAGGCCCCTCCAACGCTCAAGTCAATCTTTTGGTAGAGGTTTTGGTAATTAAGAACTGAGAAAATCAGGGTTCTAATGTCGTACCTGTATCATGGCAAAGTAGCACCTTATATAAAGAATAGCTGCTAAGTTTAGGTCATTATTCAAGATTGAGCCGACCTACTCACAGGCTGTTTCAGTCTGAGCTTGAGCTTAGCACGACCGACCCGACCAATTTTCAAACTATTCAAGTTGTTCAAGATTTAGGTTCAAGCTTGATCTGGTTTAGGGATGGCCTTGAGCGCCCATTAGTCTAAATTTAACTATTTTCAATGGGCGATTTATAAGTCAAGTTTTAGCTTAAGTCAGTTCAAAATTGAATTATTCTAAACCGCTATCGTTTTGTTTAGTTGAATCTTAAATAGACTTGAGTTTAGGTTATCTGAATTGAGATTCAACTAAAAAAAACTATTTTATATTTTAATTTTTAAAAAATTATTTTTAAAAAATGACAGGACTAACCCAGTCGCACCCATTGTCATCCCTAATGAAATTTGATAAATTGTTTGAATCCGATTTGTTCATATGACACTTAAAAGCTCTTAAAAATATCCATTATACTATTCGGCAATTACAGAGGAAAAAGTATTAAAGCTACCATCTCATGATTATTTAAAAGATGCTAATAATAATGTTTTAAAATTTTAACCAGTTGAGTCGGTTTATTCAAGGTTTAGGATACCATATTATACCGCTAATATAGGTCGGTACGTACGTTGCCAAACTAAAATCAGTACGAAACGAAGAGTCGGTTGTATTGAATTTAAATATTGGTCGATACCAGTTGGTATTTAAAATACCAGCTAAATATTGGCCGATACCGAAAATTTTAAAAAATAGGTCTTTTTTACAAAATTTTCAAAAAAATTTAAACCCTCCTTCCCTCCCTCTCACCTCTCCTTCCACCGTAGTAATAATAATTATAAATTAAATAAAACTTAAAATTAAATTAAATTATTTAAATTTATTTTATTACTTTATATAATATTTATTAATAAAGTATTTATAAAAATATTTTATTTTTTAAATATAATTTTAAAAATTATTATTTATAAACTAATATTTATTTATATATTTTTAATTATTAAATCAAATATTCAAATTTTATTTGAAATTTATATATTTTAAAAATATTTTTGAAGTTAAATATATTTAGTAATAATTATTAAATTAATTTTATAAGTTAAATTAAGTTATCTATACTTTTATGATCATTAAATGATTTTTATATTAATTGTAGTTATTAATTATATGTGATGTGAAAATTAATGTTAATAAAAATAAATAAAATTTTATTATTATTATTTTTGAAGATAGGGTTGATGTAAAATTGTAAAGTATACAGTACAATATACTAATAGACTATTTTGTAATTTAAAAAAATTTAGGGACTATTTTATAAATTTAAAAAAGTATCTAAAACGGTACCTGGTATTAACTGGTACCGATACAGTACCATACCAGAATCCAACCTGATACCAATATTGGTACGGTATTCGCAACATAGTATATAAGTGGCATATTTCTCTTTATTTCTGGAATGTTCCGTTAATAAACCTTTATTATAAATATAATACTGCAGTAGCTCTTGTCAGAGGAAGGGGCTTGCACGTTACGATTCTCCAAATGCCTCCTTGATTTTCTTATTAAAATCTTATTTACTTGAAATTTGGACAAATTAAATTATATTTGTCAATTTTAAATCAGATCAAACGGAATGAATGCAAATTTGTTATCCCAACGTAAAAGAATGAATGAATCATATAAGTAAACGAACTAGATTTTTTGTTTAGACTTTAGAATGGATTGGCCCGAGCTACAAAGACGAGAAGTTGGAACTCCTATTTTGGCATATTCATTCCCGTCACTTGCACCAATTGACAATAGTGAATGCATGCAAAATTATGCTAAAATTTGACATACCTCAAAAAAAGAATATGCAAATTTCATCATGCTTTTACTGTTCAGAGAAATGATGCAAAGTGTAAGAATAGTATAATCAAGTGCAAGAAACTTGGTCTTACCAATCTCTATTTTGTAGATGATCTTCTTCTTTTTTGCAGGGCTGATATGGAATCCATTCGCTCCTTTATGCATGCCCTCAATGACTTTAAGCAAACTTCTGGACTTTATCTTAATCCGCACAAAAGCTTTTTCCAACTGTCTAAACATGCAGCTCACATGGAATGCAATATTACAGAAGCAACTGGAATGAGATTGCAATCTCCTCCTATGGTTTACCGTGGCCTTCCCGTGTCGACAAAGAGGCTAACCTTTCTAAAATGCAGACCTCTATTGGACAGGATACAGATGCAAGTCATATCTTGGGTGAACAAAACCCTTTCTTATGCGGGTAAGCTCCAACTCATTAAATCCGTCCTAAATTCCTTACATGTGTACTGGAGCTCTCATATATTCTTATCACAAAGTGTTATCAAAGATATAGAAAGAATTCTCAGATCTTTCCTGTGGAGTCATCCAAATGGTTCTCCAGGTACTGCAAAGGTAAAATGGGTCGATATTTGTTTTACGAAACAAGAAGGAGGTCTGAACATTATCTCCATTAAAGATGCAAATCATTCTCTCATTCTTAAAAGACTATGGTGGATCTTAGAGGACAAGAAGAGTTTGTGGAACAAATGACTTCATGCATATTTTCTTAAGGGGTTTAGCATCTGGGCAATCAAACCGAAAAGTACACACTCTTGTTTTCTTATTCAACTATTGAAATTGAGAGATGTTGTCCATCATGAAAGCTCCTGTAAGATAAAGGATGGCCGCCTAGCTTCCCTGTGGTTTAACAATTGGTCCAACAGGGGGCCCTTAATTCACCTGATGCCTTATCCAAGAGCGTCTTCAGCCCTCCCTCTTAGAACTCAGATGAACTCATTCATTGAAGGTAATGGTTGGAATTTTCCCAGAAGTCTAATGCAATTTCAGCCTAGCTATCTTCCCACCCCATCTGAAATGGATATATTTTTCTGGAAAGGTATTCCTATTGAGAAGCTCACTAACAGTGTCCTTTTTTATCACTTACGCAAACATCGACTTGCAGTCCCTTGGGCCTCTAAGGTATTGACTAAATTATTAATCCCGAGGATATCTTTCATATACTGGTTAGCTATTCAGAACAAACTCTCTACAGCGGACCGAATTCCTTATATCCATATGGACATCACTTGTCCAATGTGCTCCATGCAAAGTGAATTTTGCAACCCTCTTTTTTGATTGTCCTTTCAACAAGTCAGTTTGGAATTGTGTCACTGCTTCTTGTTATTGGGTGAATCCAGGCATAACCATCTTGGAGATTACAGAAGGTCTTACTGCACAATCACCTATCCACATCATTGTTCTGGGCGTTTGTATCTACAGGTTATGGAGAGAGTGAAATCTTCGAAGATTCAAACATCAATCATCCATGAAGGAGTGCCTCATTTCCTCAATTTTAACAGAGGTTTGGGAGATCATTCTGACGAAGAAGTTACAACATCGATGCAGCCCAACACTACGCTCCTCTCTTCGCATCTAAGGATCTACTTGGAAAGCAGCTTTTCATAATGCATCTTCTTCCTTACAATGTTTATTGCTAATATGATGAGATAGGCTCGCTTGTTTGTGTAGTTCAGTGCTCCTATCCTGGACCTCTCATGTTATGTAACCTCTATTTATTCATTTAATCAATTTCCTTAAAAAAACAACGAGAAAAGCCTTATGCCTCAGCATTTTGACAATGGATATGCATATAATATCAAAAAATAAGTTTTTGACGAAATAAACATGGAAGAATGTTATTAGTATTAAGCTTTCACCATTTCAACGAGCCAATTATTTTCTGATTTACATAAAAATAGATATTAACACTAGCAAAGTGCTCTCGATGAAAAAATAATTACAATTGAAGGCATTTGTTGCACTTAGTTTAACAATATGATTTTGTTTACTTTGCATCTTATGCATTATCTTGTTTTTATGTTATGTTATCTAGTGGTTTGGTTTGTCTCAGAGTGACCTTATATTTTTGTATTATGTTTTGGTTTGGGTGGGCCCGCACCATTGGGTTTTGTCCCGTTTGGTCACACCCACATCCCGTAGGGGGCGCTGCGCATCCCGTGGGGGCAGCGGGAGTCGAACCTGCGACCTCAGAGTTTTGTTGGGTGCATGACCCACGCCTCACACCACTGAGCTACTGGTTCAGCCGGATTTTGGCTGTGCTGTGTGTTGTCGTTTGGATCCATGTGTGGATTGCTTTCTGCGCTGGTATCGTCTCTGAGATCCCTGCAAAACAAAGAAGGCACGTCGGGGGTTGCGTTCCGA
>JANIPN010000006.1:1876268-1898094 GCA_027478595.1 Erythroxylum anguifugum
AAGAGCAAAGAGTAAAATTCTGAAAATTTGCGATGCATTTGGAGCAAATCGTTATTCGTTTTCTGAGGACCTAAGCAAACAGTTTCAGATGATGACAGAGGTGCACAATATGCCTTTGACATGTCATATACCTTTGATATTGAGTTGGCAGTAATTGTTTGTCCATTCCATGATACAAAACTTCTTCATTCCCTGATTACTAGGTATCTGGAAGACTTTCTGAGTTGAACACTACAGTAGAGATTGGCTTGGCACACAGGACAAATCTGTTACAGACAATTGGCTTTCAGTTTCAGAAATGGAACCTTCTGGTATCCTTGAGCCATTTTATTTAGTTGTTGCAAGTTCCATTCCTGACTAATACTATTTCTTAAAGTGCCTTTTTGACAAGAATGCATGTTTGCTTATTGACATTGTCATTATGGAGTTCAAATTCTATCTTTGAGCCATAAAATTTTGCTCCCTTTGTATAGGTGAAGAAGGAAAAGTCAATATACCACACTTTAAATATGCTCAATATGGATGTCACAAGGAAGTGTCTTGTCGCTGAAGGATGGTGTCCTGTTTTTGCAACTGATCAGGTAATGTTATTTTGATTTGTCCACTTAGTTCAAACATTTTATTTTACACCTCAAATCTACCGGTAAAAGTTACTCTCTTGTAACCATAAAATTATAGGTTCGAATAACAGAAATAGTTTTTTTGTAAAAATTACAAAGAGAAGGCTGCGTACACTAACAACCCTTTTTCGATCCTCACAAAGCGGGATTTTTTTTTCTCAGTACAGATTCAGAATGCTTTGAGGCAGGCAGCCCTAGACAGTAGCTCTCAAATTGGAACCATATTCCAGGTTTTGCAAACAAAGGAATCACCACCTACATATTTCCGTACAAATAAATTTACTTCGGCATTTCAAGATATTGTAGATGCATATGGGTGAGTTAATTAACTTAAGCAGTTCATTTTCCGAAGTCATTTTGTTGATAGTTGGCTAAAATTTATTTGATGATATACTTAAATCACCTGACAATAACTTCTGCATACTTTTGAATTTTCTTAATGTATCATCTATTTATACCAAATAACTTACATATAGTTTATTCTAGCTGAGAAGAACTAGATTAGACTATTTGTGAATCATATACCATTATTGTGTGAATAGATATGTATAGTTCACAGATGTTCATAAATTGAGCTTGGGTAAAACGTTATTTGGTTCATTAACTTCAACCTGGTTTGCGATTATTAATTGAGCTTTAAAAAATTAACAAGTTGGATTCCGATCCCAACTGGGTCCAAATACCCAAGCTCGAACATGATTTCAATTGAATCATACTTGACTCTTTGACTTCGAGCTCTGGTTTTTTTTTGCCACATTTTTATTTAAAACGTCTGCGGTAATGGTAGTTTTGACTTCAGGCTGCTCAATTGATGGGAATTAATCACGTTTCATAAATTTCGAGCAAAACTGTGTCTCTATGTCCATTGCAACATTGTCGCCTACTGTATACTCTTTGTACTGTGTGTATCGCTTTCTTGAATAGTCTTTTACTTATTGCCTATCTTAAATCGCATTTCAGAACTGTTAACCAAAAAGTATTGTTTCAGAATAGCCAAGTACCAAGAAGCAAATCCTGGTGTACATACAATTATAACGTTTCCTTTCCTATTTGCTGTAATGTTTGGTGATTGGGGTCATGGAATTTGCCTGCTGGCAGCAGCATTATATCTCATAGCCCGAGAGAAGAAACTTTCCAGTCAGGTAAACGCTCCATGTCTTACTGTTAGGGTAGGGATGACAATATTTTGAACTGGCTCTATCCAAGTCAACAGATTAAATTCGAGTTGGCTATGTTTCGATTTGAGCTCATATTCGGCCAGAACTAGACCTGACTTTGTTTGACTTTTTGTTCAATGACTTGAGAACTAATCGACTAAAATGATAAGATGATAACGTTTTAGCTCTCATTTTAGAAACTGAATAAGTTTGTGCCCGATTCTAATCGGCATAGACTTGGGTAAGAAAACAAAAAGATCTGTTGTCATTCCTAATCAGGAAGGTTGGTAGTGGGTCAGGCTGAACTTAAGCAGGGTCCAAAATGAGTGCATGAGCAGAGGCCCGTGATTCTGATTCACCGCCAGAGCCAAATTTTTTTATTTTTATTTTAAATAATTTTGTAATTTTAGAATTATTTTACTTAATTAAAAATTAAAAATTTTGAGTTTCCAATTAAGCCAACTTATAAATTTAAAAAAGTTCAAAGTAGGTATGATGTTCAGTTAAACCAAACTGAACCGTTAACTTTACGTCCGAACAAACTCTAAAGCCATTCCTACTAGTAATTAAGGTAGAGCTAAATCTACCGTTCTCTTAATTGCTATATACTTCAGCTGACTTGATTTTGCTAATAACAGAAGCTCGGTGACATCATGGAAATGACATTTGGTGGTCGCAATGTTATAATGATGATGGCAATATTTTCAATATACACAGGACTGATATATAATGAATTCTTCTCAGTCCCATTTGAATTATTTGGGCCCTCTGCATATAGTTGCCGTGATCTCTCCTGCAGGTAATAAGGCTCTATTTTGATAAACGTATGACGTTATAACTGCATAGCACATCAGTTGCAACTTGCAAGTAACTGCACAATTCATATTTGCAGGGATGCTTCTACTGCGGGTCTAATCAAGGTGCGCGCTACTTATCCGTTTGGAGTTGATCCCAAGTGGCATGGTACACGAAGCGAACTCCCTTTTTTGAACTCGTTGAAGATGAAGATGTCAATCCTATTAGGAGTGACTCAAATGAATCTCGGGATCATAATCAGCTACTTCAATGCGAAATTTTTCGGAGATGAACTGAACATTTGGTGAGCAATCCTCCTCATCCTTTCTGCTGGTTCTCACATTTATAACATATATCTTTCATAAAGATTAGCAAATTGCTGTTCAAAGTGCAATTATATCTAATCGGGGGAATGAATTAAGAAGTGCCAATTTATTAGATTTTTTATTTTAATATATAATCTTTTAAAATGTTTAATTAAATTTGCAGATTTTTAAAAATTAGATAATTCAGTTTAAAATATTGTCTCTATTAATATTTTAATGATATAATTAACGAAATACATAAAAAAATTATTTTTTTGCCATTTTTACGAAGACAAAAGCTATATTGTTTTTAGGTGTTTTGTAAATTAAATCATTAAAATATCAATAAAGACAATGTTTTGAACTGAATTGTCTGATTTTTAAAAGACCAATATTTTAAAAAGAAAATACCCCTTTTAACTGATTAATGATTATCCCATATGCAGTTTAATAATCTATCAAAATCTTTAGACATTTTCAGATGTACTACTTTTCTGCTGCTTCAGTTTTTTTTTTTTTTTTGACTAAATAATTATGTTAATGTAGGTACCAATTTGTTCCCCAGATTATTTTCTTGAACAGCTTGTTTGGTTACCTTTCACTTCTCATAATTGTCAAGTGGTGCACTGGTTCACAAGCTGATCTGTACCATGTAATGATATACATGTTTTTGAGTCCTGCTGATGATTTAGGCGACAATCAGCTTTTCATTGGCCAGAAGTTTCTGCAGGTTTAATATTTTCGTAATGGAGATTGTATTATTATTTTTAGAACATCAGAGTAAGCCCATTCTTTAATGTTTTTGTTCATTTGCCAGATTTTGTTATTACTCGCAGCCCTTGTTGCTGTACCGTGGATGCTGTTTCCAAAGCCTTTTCTCTTGAAGAAGCAACACCAGGAAGTAAGTCAGAAATTCCTTTTCAAATTCACGCAATTTTAGTTTGTATCTCAATATTTTTCTTAAACGATATGTTCATGTTCGTATTCAGAGACACCGAGGTCAATCGTATACCTTGCTGGACAGTGCCGATGACATTCTTGAAATGGAGCAGCACGATTCTCATGGACATGAGGAATTTGAGTTCAGTGAGGTCTTCGTACATCAACTTATACACACCATTGAGTTTGTGCTTGGAGCAGTATCTAATACAGCTTCATATCTACGATTATGGGCTCTCAGGTTGGTTATTAACTAGTTGAAAGCTGCCTTCCAATCTTTTATCTATTTGGTCAGATGGTTAGATCTTATTATCATAGGGTTGGCAAACCAAGTCAGTCCGGCTTGAATTAACGGACAAAAGCCCGTGTTGATCGGATTTTAAACAAAACTCGAGTTAGAGGATTTAATATGATCCTGAAGCCAGTTCTACCAATTCCAAAATAATATTATTTTTACCTAAAACGTGATCTCGGTCGAATTTGGTCAAGGAAAAAGGTCAGTCTAGGATCATTGCCATTACTACTTGTTGATTATACAAACAAACAAGGACAAACCCAACTGACCCTAAAACCTGAATTTTGGCTTAAAATTCGATAGGACCTGAGTTCGCCCTGGCCATTATCAACCCTAATTGCAATGCTTATTCAATTCGAAATATGATGAATCTAATGTCTTTAATTGACCTGAATTGCAGTCTAGCCCATTCAGAATTGTCAAGTGTATTCTACGACAAAGTTCTACTTCTAGCCTGGGGGTGAGTTCAGTCTATATCCTTGCTATATAGTAAAATCAAAATATTTTAGATTTATATTAACACATAACAATCATTGCAGGTTCAATAACATCATAATCCTTATAATTGGCATAGTAGTATTTATATGTGCTACTGTTGGTGTCCTGCTTGTGATGGAAACCCTAAGTGCATTTTTACACGCCTTAAGGTTACATTGGGTAGAGTTCCAAAACAAGTTCTACGAGGGAGATGGGTACAAGTTCTATCCATTTTCATTTGCTTCACTGGGCGATGAGGAAGAAGTTAATTAATACATATCCTGGTCGGTATATATAAAAGTTCATGATTGAATATACATTTAAGCGTTCAATGGTACAGGAAATACATTCTTTGAAATTGGACCAAACACTTTAGGATAGGAAAAGAAGATTATACTAAATTCGATGAAGAGTAATAACTAGAGAACCGGTCGACATGCAAATCAGCATCAACAATTTTTGAAGTAGTAGCATGCTCAACTTCTCATTTGTATCATTTATTTGTCATTATTAAGGTGTAAATATTTCTTGTTGTATTTGTATTGTGTTTCATTTGTGAGGTAAATATTTCTTGATATTTATATTGTGCAATGCCGTTCTACAGTAATACAGGTAGGACAAGAGAGTCTGAACCTCATCTATATCGATCATAATAGTTATTGATATCTTCTCTTAGTCTAGTTAATAAGTCTGAACCTCATCTATATTGATCATAATAGTTATTGATATCTTCTCTTAGTCTAGTTAATAATTTTAAGTTTCATTTGGTTCTAATTCTAATTTTGATTTTTTATTTAAATTTCAAATTTAAATAAATGAATATATGTTTATTTGAGTTTTTATTTCAATTTATAATTCTATTGTCTTTCTTCTTTTTTTTTTGAAAAGATGTCTTTCTTTTTTATAACACATGAAAATGGGGGTTTCATTATTATAACAATTTCATTTCGTTATCAATTAGAAATTTATTATTTAGTTGTTTAATTATTTAAGAGATTAATTTTCCAAAACTGTTCAAATTTATTTTTAATTAGATTAATATTATTTAATATATATTTCTTAATTATTGTGATCTAGCTATCGAACACTAAGTATTCTAATTTATTTCAAAATTAAAATTTTAAATATATATTTCAAAAATAATAATATTTACTTATTTCAAATTTGAAAACTATCTTAACGGAAACTATATTTTAAATTTTTAATTTGTTCTAAGAGAATAAAAAATTAAAATTTTAAAAATATTATTGTATAAATAAAACACTTTACTAAAGCAATTATATATAATAAAAATATAGAACTAAACTAAATAAATCTTCATACACAGATTTTACATGTCAAATATTATTTAATGTTTTACATTCTTATTAGTCAAATTTTAATTAAATTGTCATTAACAAATAAAAAGATTTTATTTAGTTAAAAAATAAAATTAAAGTTAAAATTAGCAACACTTAAACCAAAAAGTGGAACTGAATATAAAAAAGTTTTTAGAAGTTGAATATATAGGTGGTTACAAATGTCTTTTGTAATGAAATACACTAAATTAATAAATGAAATCTTGTTAACGTAAATTATAACTAAGGTAAAGCTATAGCCATGATAATATTATCTATTAAATAATCATTTAATATTTAAATTAATTTAAATAATTTTATAAGCACCTATTCAATGTGTATTAATAATTAACCAATCAATTTATAGATTTTATGTAATAATTATATTTATATATAAAAGCGTATCACATAATATTAATTTTTAAAAGTAATTTATTTATCATTTAATATTTATTAAATAAAATTTTTAAAACATAATTTGAGAAAGAAAAGTGTGCATTGCTTCTGAAAAATCACTGCTGAAGATTTTCAAATTTTTCAAAGCTAAAATAATTGAATGAAATTTAAAAACAAAACCTAAAACATAAATAACAATGAAGTAAGATTTAAACTTCCAAATGTTAACCCATCAATTAAATTGTGATTAAATATTCTAAAATTTTCCTGTTTTAACTTAAAGATATATCATAATAAGCCGATTATTTTTTCAAGCGTAAATGTACCCCTCAATCCTAGCTCAATTTCAATAGGTACTACCGATTTTCCTTCTTTCTTTTCCCTACCCATCAAAAATAGACTATTTGCAATAATATTTTATGAAATTATCTTGAGATATTTTTTTATGCAAAAAGACAACAAATAACAAGACAATATAAAACGAAAGAATCTTCATTCTAACAAGCTGGCAATGGCTATCCAAGGCAATGTACATGTAACATTTGTATCAAAGATGGGAAAAGGATTTTCATTTACGCTTTTCTAAGGGAGAGTGATATGAACGTTGTGAATCACATTCAGATGTTTTTGCTTTTAATTACTTTCTTATCTAGTAATTAGATATTCCCAATTATCATTCACAACATTCAATATTGAGATCAATAAGGTTACCTAAAATAGCACTAGAAAAGCATGCAGAAAGCAGCATTTGCACAAATTGCGACTCCAATTAAAGCTTTTACTACTTAAGGGATAGGAATAGCCGGGCTCATTCAGTTTCAATTCTAGTTTGAAAATTAATCTCTGGGTTTAGATTAGGCTCAAAGAGCCCAGGTCCAGGGTCAGTCAGGCTTGATTTTTTTTTACAATGATACATAGTTTTATTTAAATTATCGTCATTTTTAAAAGAATTTTAAATTTAAGACGTGATGGAATAATTCAAATTTAAATTAAACGGGAAACTCGAAATTTTGATTGTCAAGCCTACTAAATGTTATATACGATACAATATTTCACATATTGATTATGAATTATGATCAACATACTTCATATTAACTAAATTATTATGTATATATGTATCATATCCAAAAAAAAATCAGTCAATATAAATTATAATAACTATTAAAATGAAGGTCATATAATTAAATCATTATAAGTTATTTAATAAAACTTACCGAATAACGTGATGCTCTGACAAGCTGACTTCTTAAAAATCGCAACAGATGTGACGACGATGTTAACTCTGCAAATATTTCGACTCTTAATAAAATTAAGGAAAATAATTATTTTGATGGTCCTCTTAGTCATTAAACAAAATTACATTTATATATCAATAAATAATTTATAATATATAAAGATAATTCAATGGAATCATGATACGAAAGACAGCAAAATAATAACCATGAACCTAGGGTTCATTATGGAATTTACCTATTCTCTTCTCTCCCCATGAATTTTTTATGATCTCGTTAAAGCGGATAGGAGCAGATCCACACCTCACAAGCAACACACCATGATCCTGCCGCTTGGAGGTAATGTATTGGCAGGAAACTCCACCAATTTATGTCTGCATAAACATGGTATTGATACCCATTGTCCATGCCAAGGCAACGAAAATATTTTGATTGTCAGTCCACCTTCAAACGCATGCTCGCATCAGAACATAAGAACGGATTGAACACACGTAAATGCCAAGGCCCAGAAAGAAGAGAAAGGGCAGGAATTGCCTGCAAGAGGGCCATTTTCCATCAAATTTCCGGCAATTTTCTGAAGTTGGATACAGATGCAGATATTCTGTTCCTGTCAAATTTACAGATGCCAGGATTAGGGAGTCCGGCACAAAGACCACCACTCCGCTCGAGTCCAATGTTGAGAGTATATTGAGGGCCGTGCTCATTGACCTGCCGTAGCAATCATAGCCACATGCACCATATTCTTGTGGATCGCACTACAAATATTACAAATTTTGTACGAGTGAAGATCAGTAATAAAAAGTGAAACTTAGTACAACATAAGTACTGTAAAGGAAACAAAATTTATATATTGTGCTCTATTGAAAAACAGTCTTTGGAACCCTGAAAACTGAGATCTTATCTATGAAGGAGACATTAGTATTAAAAGGACAAAATAAGAAAAATAATGCCAAACAAAAAGATTTAGGATCTAACAAACTTCAGGAAAGTTCGCCAATAAAAGATTAATGGATCTTGGTCTTATATATGCAAACAATTTCAGATCCGTAAATTCATAATCAAGAATGTCGTAATGCATATCCTAGAAGAATTCACTTGGTAAAACCAGCTACTGAAACAATTAGTTGAAACAATAAGAAACATTGGATAGTAACAGTTTAAGAATTAGAAAGAACTAAATCAGAAACAAAATGTAAACAGAGGTTCTAATGTAGTTTGATTTAACAAGTGTTTCATTTCGATCCTAATCTGTTTAAGAACAACGCGAATAGAGAAATATAAGAGACTAAACAAAACAGCAACTATTGAAGCCTATACAAGTAGGCAAAAGAAGGTGAAAAGTTAAACCTCGTGGTATCTACAAGTTGCTGTCCGCTCAAGAAACGCAAGTTCCTTCTAGCGTATCAGTCGCGTTGAAAAGACCAGCAGGAACCGCGCTGAATCCTACAATATAAAAACCGAAAGCATCAACTTAAATTCTCGACGTACATACAACAAACCATGCGTATGGGCGCCAATTGAAATCGGTAGGGAGAACGTTAGTCGGAAGGATCGGCGCTTTGTGAGCGTCGGCAGGAAAAAGAGACGTCTCAAGACGAGAAACTACCGGCGTACTCTCAAGGCATCAGGTCAATCACCTGAACTTCGTGACGCCGTGGACGGCAGAGGAGTCCATCACCTCGTTGAGCTAAACTTGGCGGAGGTGAACCTTTGACACGTCGAATCCGTAGTCGTGCTCCTGCAGCATTGCGTAGCTTTTTCTGATAGAAGATGCTCCACTCCCTCGGAGAAGACTTCCCGGATGAGCTGACCTACGGAATCGACGATCAGCTCTACTGAGGCAAGACCTGAAGTTAACTAGAGCAAGAAAGAGGAGTGAGAGTCGGACACTTCGTTAGATTCAGTTTGTACATAATTTGCAAGTTTATAAAGTAGCTTTCAATATAAGAATTTATAAAATAGTTTTAATTAATAAAATTTATTTAAAATATCAATTTCATAAAAACAATAGTTATGAATTAATTTAATTTTAAAATAAAATAATTCTAATTTTAATCCAATTACATATCTTTTGACAATTTAGAGTTGAACAGTTAGATTAAAAAATGACATTCAAATGTCAAATTAGATCTTAGATTTCAATCATGATTAACCAGAATGACTAACACGCTGCTAATGAGCGAAATAACAGCTTTGAAATCACTACAAACATGCTGATCTCAACTATGAACAATCTAAGCTCTTTCTCCTCTGATCCTACGAGCCAACTGAATATCCTTTGGCATGATT
Organism: Erythroxylum anguifugum; assembly: GCA_027478595.1. Classification (NCBI taxonomy): domain Eukaryota; kingdom Viridiplantae; phylum Streptophyta; class Magnoliopsida; order Malpighiales; family Erythroxylaceae; genus Erythroxylum; species Erythroxylum anguifugum. The sequence continues at coordinate 1,886,111 of JANIPN010000006.1, forward strand.
GTGACTCTCTTAGCATGAATTGCACACAGATTGGTATCTTCGAAGAGACCAACAAGGTAAGCCTCTGCAGCCTCTTGAAGAGCCGCAACAGCGCTGCTCTGGAACCTGAGATCAGTCTTGAAGTCCTGCGCAATTTCCCTGACGAGCCTCTGGAACGGTAACTTGCGGATCAAAAGCTCGGTGCTCTTCTGGTATTTTCTAATCTCTCTCAAGGCCACGGTTCCTGGCCTGAAGCGGTGGGGCTTCTTCACACCGCCGGTGGCCGGAGCAGATTTGCGAGCGGCCTTTGTGGCCAACTGCTTCCTTGGGGCCTTGCCTCCTGTGGATTTCCTTGCGGTCTGCTTTGTACGGGCCATTCTTGTTCGCTGGAGATGAGAGAGTGTTAGATCAAACAATGCAAGTTTCCGTTCGTTTCTTGGGGAACTGATGGAGAGAGATGGACCGTGTGGGATTATTTATGGTGAATGGGGATGAAAAAGGCGGGAATTTGAAAGCTTTCGGCTTTCAAAGGCAGTCGGGATTCGCGTGATAGTGGATTTTGATCCGTTGGATGATGGAGCTATCGACGGCTGATAATTCTTAGATTTGAGCGATTCGGATAGCTATCCGTGTGCGTTTAGAAGGGCCAATAGGAGTGAGTTGTCAGGCGGGATGTAAATTTTTGGATATTCAATTTTAACCGTACACTTTTTCTATAATCAACGGTCCAAGTTTCTTAGAGAGCTGTGACACGGATCGCTGAATAGGACTGCTACTTCATCCAAAGCAATAATGTACTTCCTGCGATTTGGGTCACGGTCCAATAAAACAAGACAAGCTTTGGATTTGCTTAGTGCAATGTATGATATTGATATGCACATGAAATCTGTAAACTAAGTTCACTAATAAGTTAGAATTCTATGATAGTAGAATTTCTACTAATAACTTGTGAATATGGTTCCGATGATTGAAATTGAGGATGTGAAATAAAAAGTAGTGTATGAAGCTCTTCACAATATATGTTTCCACTTTGGAATTTACAGGCATGTCTCAAAGACATGTTCCGAAATTCTAATGATAAGACTGATGATGGAATATTGCTGGAGATAAAGAGGTGATGATGGAATTCGATAATGTAAATAATCAGACGAAAGATGTAGATATCGATCTGGCCATTGAGGATAATTATATGGAAGTTAATGCTTTGGCTGAGCAGACCATATGGTCATAGCTGATTAATTGTTCTTTGCTCATCTTTTTTCTCGTTAATTAATGATTAATTTTAATATCTTAATGTGAAATATTAGGGGTGCTGGTAATATAGTTGCTCGGCGTCATGCTCGAGAGTTCATTAAAGCTAATAGAGTGGATATGGTTATTTTAGTAGAGACTAAAGTTTCCTTCACAAATCAAAAGAGGCATTGGCAAAAAATGGGGTTTGCTGTGATCCGAACGGTCGCTCTGGAGGTGTTTGGGTCTTCTAGAAAAATAGTTGTTGCAGCTTTACAGTTGTAACATTAAATTCTCAAATGGTCTTTGAAAATGTTGTAATGGCTTATGGGAATTCTTGGCTTTTGTCGGCTGTCTATGCCAACACAGCCCTTAGTCTTCGAGTCCAAATGTGAGACGATTTGCAGGGGAGGTTTGTAGGCAGACACCTTCCTTGGCTAGTAATAGGTTAAATGATGTTCTTAGTGGGGAAGAGAAGCAAGGTGGTTGTTTTTATGCAAGCAGAGCTGCCAAATTTAGTAAACATCTTCAAAGATGTAACCTTGTTGATCTTGGTTTTGTGAGTCAGAAGTTTACTTGGGTTCGACGTCCTTCCTCTAGAATTGTTGAGCGCCTTGATCGAGCAGGTGATACAGTAGAATGGAGAATTATGTTCCCTGAAGCTGTAATCTCCCATCTTCCACGGGTTTACTCTGACCATAATCCTATTCTTACTCAGTTGGGTGGTCTTCATCGCACTGGACGAATGAAAGGTTTGAGGCTTTTTAGATTTGAAGCAGCCTGGCTGACTGATAATCACTTTCATAATCTAATTAAGAGTACTTAGGACCCTAATATTCATCCGCATGAAGCTCTTGAGAGGATTGAGAAAGCTTGCACTAATTTTAATAAAAATGTTTTTGGAAATATTTTTCACGGGAAAAGGCACCTTAAAGTTAGAATTTGATGGGATCCAACAAAGACTTCAACAATATGATTCTTCTAATTTGAGAGATCTTGAGAAAAGGCTTGCCTTCGAATATAACCAAGTTTTTGCCCAAGAAGAAGTTCTTTGGTTTCAAAAAAAGTAAAGAGCAAAATATCCTCTTTGGTGAGAAAAACACCAGTTTTTTCATGCCACAACTGTGGTGCACAGGAAAAGGAATAAAATTGAGCAGTTAAAATTAAATGGTTCTGATGATTGGTGTGATAACCCTGGAGCTATTAAGAATGAGGTTTTATCTTATTTCAAACATTTGTTTGCTAACTCTAAAGGGAATGGTGAGATTAGTATAAATCATAATCACTTAACTTTGAGTATTGATGCAATTGATTCTCTGTCCAAACCAGTTCAGTCTGAGGAGGTTTGGAATGCGCTTAGCTCAATAGGAAGTTATAAATCTCCAGGTTCTGATGGCTTTTAACCTATATTCTTTAAGCCAAATTGGAATATGGTGGGTGGTTCCATTGTATCCATGATTCAAAAAGCTTTTATCAATGGCGAAATTGACGGTAAATCAGTAGAAATATTGATTGCCTTAATTCCTAAAGAAGTTTCACCAGATTCTATCAAGAAGTTCAGGCCAATTAGTCTGTGTAATGTTACATATAAATTCGTGACAAATATCATTGTTAATCGACTGAGACCATATTTAAATACTATTGTCCATCCTTTTCAGAGTAGTTTCACTCCAGGCAGAAGCACTGTTGATAACATTTTGATGGCCATGGGAATGATGTGTTCTATGAGGCGGTCTAAAAGCAAAACTGAATCAATGTTAATTAAAATAGAACTTGAAAAGGCCTACAATCGGATTTACTGGAATTTTTTAGAAGGTACTTTATTTGATTTTGGCTTTCCAAATACAATTGTTTCACTTATTATGAATTGCATTAGGAAGACTTCTTTTTCTATTCTTTGGAATGGCAAATGCCTCCCAAGTTTTTGTCCAAAAAGAGGAATTCAACAAGGAGATCCTTTATCGCCTTATCTTTTTGTTTTGTGTATTGAAAAACTTGGGGCATTGATAAGCCAACAAGTTGAAGATAATAGTTGGGCTCCAGCAGCCTTTTTTCGTGGGGAGTTAAAATTTCACACATGTTCTTCACGGATGATGTTATCCTCTGTGTGAAAGCAACAAGCTCCCAAGCTCAACGGATTAGTTCTGTTTTGCTCAAGTTTAGTGCTGCCTCGGGAATGAAGATTAATATGGATAAATCAAAATTTTATTTTTGTAACGGTGTTACTAGAGCCACAAAGGATCATGTGGAGGGCATTTTGAGCATTAAAGCCATTGATCATCTAGAAAAATACCTTGGCTTTGATCTCGGTGATGGGTAGATGAGAAGTAGTGGTTTCAGTAACTTGGTAACTAGAATGAATCAAAAGTTATCTGGGTGGAAGGCTAGCTTGCTGAATATGGCAGGGCATATAACTTTGTCAAAATCAACTCTTAATGTGATGCTCAATTATCTAATGCAGGTTGCTTGGCTTCTGAGCCATATTTATAGTAAAATAGACCAAGTAATAAAAATTTTTGTTTGGAATAGCACTGATGAGAGAAGATGGATTCATTTAATTTCTTGGGACAAAGTGATTAAACAGAAATTTACAGGTGGATTGGGTCTTCGACAAAGTTGCATGATTGCACTGTTAATTTGGACAGCTCATGAACGGCCCAAAAAAATTGGGTTTCACTTATTTGTGGCAAGTATGGTAAAGGGCGAAATTTTCTTGAGTAGGAAAAGAAATCAAATTGCTCAAAGCTTTGGTTAGACATCATTACAGTCCGAGATGAACTCAGAAATGGTTACAAGTACAGAATTGGTAATGGTCTTTCAGTGTCAATTTGGCATGATAATTGGTTGGGTTAAGGGCCTTTGATTAATAGACTGAATCGGGTTGAGGAGGAAGATTGGGACCTGATGATATCTGATATCTTAGATGACTTCGGTGACTGGAACTTTCTCAACCTTCGTACAGAAATTCCCAATGAAATTTGTAATGAGTTTCCTCGAATTCGTACACCTATTACAGTAGCGGGAGAAGATAAACTCATATGGGGCCCTTCTTCTTCTAGCCAATATACAATAAAAACAAGCTTTCAATGGCTAGCTTTGAAAGGTGATGATGAAGACCAAGAAAAGTGGAATTGGATTTGGCATGTGTGTGGTCCAGAGAAGGTTAAACTTTTGTGTTGGCTGATTTGGTATAAGAGGGTTCATACTCAGCAATGGCGTTTTCATAAAGGTTTGTCTCTAACTAAGGGGTGTAAACAATGCAGTATAGGGTCTGAATCAATTTTTCATCTTTTTTGTTGACTGTCCAAAGGTGAAAGAGCTTTGGAGAATTTTTCTTCCATTTATTGGTAATTTTTTTGATTCAAATATTTTCTCCCAATGGTTTAAGGCTAACTGTTTGAACTCTGCATTATTGGACAATGGTGATTGTATAGATGTAACTTTCTTGGCAATTGTTTGGTCCATCTGGTGCATTAGAAATAGAGAAGTAATTGAGGATTGTATTGTTTTGCCTCTTGAACAACTCTACATTGTTGCAAGTACTATAAAGGATTGGAACAAAGTTTTTTTTGAAATCTAATGCTACAAGTCAAAGAGGCAGCAGGTTAGTCAGTTGGAAGTCGCCTGTGAATAACTTTGTCAATCTCAATGTGGACGGGAGTGCTATTGGAAATCCTGGCGATGCCGGTATCGGTGGAGTCCTTCGTGATAGTCATGGACAATGGCTTGGTGGGTTTTCTGAATCTATTAGCAAAGACACTGATATGAGTGCTAAATTACTTGCAATAAGAACAGGACTTCGTCTTGTTTGGGATAAGGGATTTAAACAAGTTGCTTTATTTCAGATTCTATAGAAGCCTTGAGATTAATTGAAAGTACCGATTATTACTTCCATCCTCATGCAAACCTAATTGAAGATATTAAAGTTATGTTCAACTGGAGTTGGGATGTGTCTTGTGATCATATTTTTAAGGAGGGTAACAGTGTGGCTGATATTTTAGCAATAATGGACAGCCATAATAAGCTGCCATTTCAGTTTTGGTTGTCTCCCCAAGCTCAGTCTTAATGGCTCTTGTTGAAGACACTGTTGGTACTACGTTTGAGAGAGCAAGATAGCTGGGCTTGACCCTTTGTTTCTTTTTTTCTTTCTTTGCTTTGTTGTTCCACTGCACAAAAAAAAAATACGCAGAAGTTTATATAAATTTTTATAATAGTATGATAAAGTATTTATATATGTAAAATATTAAACATTGCTTTAGATAATTTTTTTAAAATTATCAATTATTATAAAATTAATTTTAATTATCTATTATAATTATGTTAAATTTTTATTTAATTCCTTAATTTTTATAATTTACATTTTCACTCAATATTTGAAATTATTTGTAAGTAAATAAGGAGAAAGTGATTTCAAACTTGTAAATTCTGACTCACTCTTTTTTAAATCGATATTATTTTAGTTTAATTTTTTAAATGATGTTGTTTTAGTTTATAAATTTTAAAATTAAAAGATGTAAGTTTAGAATAAGCTGAACGAACTTGAATTCGATAAACTTTCATATCAAATTTGAATCGGATAGTTGATGACCAGGCCCATTATCATCCTACTCCAGCCATGCAAGTCTTTATTGACGGTGTTTAGGGCTTTATTGATGAATATATTGACGTGCCTCATTGAGTGGATGCTGAATTGGGATACTTGTGGGAGTGTATGAAATGGAGCCATTGTTTTGTCATCCGAGACCCTCACAGTAGGCATTTCCAATATTTGTTCTAGTTACTATGATTCAACTTTATTTTATTAAATTTTATTTATATAGGTTTATAAATATTTAAATGAGATTTAATAGAATATAATAGGAACACCGTATTCAGAACAAAAAATCTGATCTCCGCGGTAGGCTCAACTCAACTCCCATCCAAAAAGAGATCAACAAGGAATCTTGTTTTCTTTCCTTTTCTTTTCCAATACCATCTTTACCAAGAGTAAAAAAATAATAATAAAACACACACAATACAAACATTAAACATGGATTAATCAAATATTATTTATATGATAATTCAACTCAACTCTTAAACTCAAACCAATCTAATTAAATTCGACTCAAACTAATAATTTATTGTAATTATATTAAATTATTAATTTAAGTATAATTTAATTGATATCGATTTGAGTTTAAGAGTTAAGTTGAATTATCATATTAACAACATTTGATCAATCCACGTTTGATGTTCAAAGTTTGTGCAGTTCGTCATTATTTTTTAATCAAAATATAAGAGGGAGTTTTTTTCCCTAACAACTAAAAATTAGGAATTTTTACTAAAATTTTAAAATTCATGAGATTTTTTGAGGTTTTTTTTAATTATAAGAAAAATATACGTCTTTCAGTTGATTTTTTTTAATTTTGGTAGTCTCTCGTTGTTAATTTTTTACCAAATTTTAAGAGAAATATTTTTATAAAAAGATGAAAATTAAAATTATTCTTTTTGAAATTTTAAAGATCAAAAGATTTTTCTAAAATTTCTTAAACTATAAGAAAAACTTGTCCCTTTTACCCTAATAATTATTAAATTACCTTTTATATTTTAACTTATTCGTTGGTCTATAAAGATATTTTAGATAATATTAACTATAATAATAATAATAATAAATCAAAATGATAAGTTTGAGATTTAATAACACTTAATTAAAAGCCGATCTAAAGTCATGATGTAATATAGACGTTATAGGCTCGTCATTTATAGACAACTCAACGTTATAATTCTCCATAGGTTTGATAATTCCAGTCTCTCATATTTAATGAATGAAGTATGGACAGATGTTATGAACATCAACCGATATTGGCGTCGAAGGTAGTTTTGATACGGTATTGTATTAGTACAAATTAATAATCGTTAATATTTGAGGTAATTTTTTTAAAAGTATAAAATATTTCATGAATTTGTAAAAATTACAAAATAGTTTCTCAAGATATTATACTATATAATTTATAATTTTACACCAATTTTGTTTTCAAAAAGTATAATAATAAAAATTTAAAATAACAACAATCTATTTATTTATGTTAATGTTACTTTTCACATATAAATAATAACCAAAATTAATATAAAAATCATTTAATCACCGTACAATTATAAAATTGTGTACAGTACAAAGTATTTAAAATTTTATTAGATAATAAATAATAATTATATCAAAACTTTAAATAAAAAGAATAAAAAAGATTCATGACTTTTTGAGTTTTACAACAAAATTTTGTGTTGAGAAACAACTAACTAAAAGTGAAACATAAAATAAAAACATTTACAATTATATTTATATTGTATAGGTAGAATTTAACACATATATCAAATATAAATGAAATTAAAAGAAAAAATAAATGAAAACTTAGAACTTCATTCCATCAAATATGTGCACAAATCACATTGACCATAATTTTCATTTAGTACAAAATTCTCATTATTACGAGGAATTTCATTATCACCATCATTCAAATTCATTACACCAACTGAAATGTCAATATTTTCTCATCCAAGGTTTTCTTCCAATTGACTTTTAATCCACTAAAAGATCGATATGTTTAAGCCAAACTGGATCTATAAAATTACTTGTTATATTAAGAATCATACTAAACAAATAAGATTAAATTATTAAAATTACAAGAATTATGTTTAACTTAATAATGACAATAACATATATTTCTTAAAGCTTTAAATTGTATCGAACAAAGACCAAGTCTTTGCCTCTTGACAAATAGTAATGGACATCCTAAAATCACCATAAAGACCTTAATAAATCTCTATTTGTGAATTTACGAGATCTTACTCCAACTCATAGGCAACAATTGTTATAATAATTAATAATATTCTCATATTAACTTAGTTGTCTTCGTAAAACTTGGTCTGAAATGGATAATGAGATTAAAAAAATGACTTAGTTGCAAACAACAAAGAGTAAAGGTGTATTTTTCACCTCTCATTAATGATTATGACCTTGTTTGACAATCAACAAATTGAATTAGCTATTAGTTGATTCTATCAGCTGTTAACTGACAGTAGATTATATCATCATATTTAATCAGCAGATAACATCAACTATTTATTAAAGATATTTGGTAAAATTAGTTGTTTAGTATTAGCTGTTTATGTGTAAAATAACTTATGAAGACATAATTTTTTTAAAAAAATAAGGACATGAGTATTATATCTTATTATTTCTTTGAATATTTTCATAAAAATTTAAATTTTAAATATTTAATGTTTAAAAATTAAATTTATAACTCTAATAAAAAACATAAAATATAATAACAACAACAACAACAACAATAATAATAATAATAACTAGAAATGTTTTCATCTCTAAAAATCTTCAGCATGCCGCCTAAATTTCTCTAAAGGATTAAAAAGCTTCTACACGCCAATCCAACTTATGAAATTCGTCCACCTCTATTTATTGGTGAAAAGAGATTAAACTTTGGATGCTTGAAAGATATAAAGCTTCTTTAAAAAAAAAAGAGCACAGGTATGGATTGGTGAGAAGATATTAAACTCCGACGAAAAGCATGGTCTCAATTAACAAAGGGCTTCGTTTGTGCATTATTCTAGTTGCAAAGGGTACAATCGACTTCTCACATATTAAATAAAAACACTGCTTGTTAGGAGCTTTTTAAAAATTAGCTCGTTGAGTTCAACCCATTAACCCAATTAGTTGATTACTAAATATATTTGCCAATTATTTGACCTAAAACATTTCAATACTTTAAAAAATAATTAGTAAGTCATTTACCAAACTAGACCTATAAGATAAGGTAGGGTATAAAGAAGATATATTTTTCAAATTGACCTTGATTGCTTCATTCGTAGTCTTTATGACATCATAAAAATAACTTATTGTTGTCTTCACATTATTATTAACTAAATAAAGTACTCTTACTAAAGACTCATAAATTCGTATGACAAATTAAAATTAAGACCAAAATTCTTAGTTTTCAAGTATAATTATAGAAACTCTCAATCCAGTATTCGATTTAGCATGCTAAGTTATAACTCACTTATCATTTGTAAACATCGGTCTCAATTTCTTCTTTATCATAATAAATTACTAAAGTGATAAGAAATTAATTGCAAACCTTGTAACAAGAGGACGATACAAATTCTTACTATTAGTGAAATACTTTCTTGTTAAATTCAGGATTCATGCATGATTGTATTATTGATATTAGTAGTGATAATTGATACCAAATAGTATCTTTATCCGGTATGGTATATATTGATTTCATACTATTTTCCAGCTAGTACAATACAAAATTCATAACAATGGTCTTACCACTTGTAAGAATGATTCTTTCACACTTAAACAAGAAAGAAGAAAGAAGATTGAAGTAATAGAATAATTAAAATTACAATCTTCAATTCTCACTTTTTTCTCAACTTCCTAAAACTAAAAATTAACTTTAATATCGGAATATACTAACTAACGCCGAAATCACTTCCGACATTATTTTACAAAAAGTCGTCATCGTGTCTTGTAAGTTTGCGACAACATTCGACCTAAAGAGGAATCCAAATCTACGTTATCAATGTTGCCTACGTTTTGCTGATCTTTTCAGCTTATAGAAAAGTAAAAAAAGCAAGCAGAAGTCTTAAAGCATGTAAAAGCACAGGAAATGAGCAAGTTTGTCAAAGTTGATGACCCTTTATTGTGATAATCAACAACGATAATTACAAATCTGGTCAAAAAGAAAGGTGAACTAATAGGTGTACATCCACTATAAAGATGACATGAAACCCTTCGTGAAATTATATTAGGCAAAGGGTGTAATCTAGATTTTAAGGTTTTCATCATATTACGACTTGACCTTGTAAGTTTGTGATTAAGTCTAATTACAATACTTTTTAAAATATTCAAAATTGACTCTCAATAAATAAAAAATCTAAGGTTAATGGGGTCTAAATGACATAATGTTACCTAATTGTAATAATAAGGTCCACTAGTATATTTTTAAAAATATATAAAAATACAGTGTTAATAATCACGTCGATACCTAACTGACTAAAGTTTAATCTCGTTAAATTGTTTATCTATTAAGTATTTATTTTTAAAATGTTTTGATAAAGTTTAAATTGAATCTAAATACTTTAAAACGTTTAAGTTTAAGTTATATTTTGATAAAAATCTAAAGATTTAAATTGCACTTTTGCCATTAAACATTAACGAATCTAATCATGCATGTTGGGTCTAAAATGTTCCCTCTGATATAGTGAGAATGGTGGGTGGTGCAATCACTGAATGAGCCAGAACCCTATTGCCTCCATCTACAAGCTAGGTGGAGCCCAGAAAAGATCCAACTTACACAAAGCTGGAGGGACCTTCCCAAACTAAAACAGAGAAATTAGCTTGTTTGAAGAATATGTCATTAATCATCGACCAGGGCATGAATGGAGATATGGAATTCCATGTGTGTCGCTATTGCTTGTTTTGTCACAAATAGCATTGATTTTTGAGAATAGGGTCGGTGGATCTATCTCTTTTTGCTAGTAAAGTTAAGTTTGAGAGTCTATTGGACACAATGGTCACTAATGATGCAAATAATAGTTTAGAACTCTTTTCTGTCATATATAATGTTGAGAAATGTGAAAAGTTAAAAATTCTTCTTAACACCAAAAACTAATTTTTTTTTATTTCGTGATTGGAAATTTCACTTTCTTGACTTATAATTAAATATTTGTAGCGTTGGCAATATTCGGTCGGATCTAAAGTCAAAGTACTTGACTCAAGTTACTCAAGTTTTAGGTCAAATATAAATTTTTTTAATAAATTTTCAAGTCATCCAAATCTAACTATTTTTAATTTAAACCTACATCGTTTTCTACTATAAATAAAAATTATATAATTTTACTGACTTGTTTGGGTCGAGTCTGGGCTCCTTTTTTGGCCCAATCCCAATGTGTTCGAATCCCATAGTTTGGAAGGGTATCAAAGCTATTTAGCACCATGTGCTTCAAGCATGAAGTAGTTAATCTATGACGGTTCTAAGGCTCGATTTTGGCTGGACTCTTGGGTAGCAAATTTGGGACCTCTTATTTCCCATGCAACTGCTCCTATTCCCCAAGCATCTCTTGATCTTCGAGTTTAACATTTTATAGACGATAATGGTAATTGGAATTGGGATGACTTCCAATCTCTACTCCCTTCTTCTATTTCCATGTACATTGTGGGTATTTTCCCTCCCAAGCTCTACTTAGGGCCTGATAAGCTGATCGGAGAATATCGGGCACTGGTCAGTTGACTACTGTATCGACTTATTCCCTGATTATGGATCACTTGGACCGTTCTACTAGTAGATTTTGGAAGGCACTATGGCATTGGAATGACCCTCAATGTATTCACTCATTCCTTTGGCTCCTCGCTTAAGATCGATTACTTTCTAATCAACAAAGAGTTCTCGAACATTTAGCTATTGACGTTGCGTGTTATTATTGTAAATTGGAAGAATCCTCATTACATGTTGTGCGTAATTCAGGGATGGCAGTGAGTTTTCAACCCGATTAATATCCACACTACCCGACCCAATGGATTTGAATATGGGTAGTAAATCGTAAAAATGGATATGGATATGGATATGAGTTAAGTCATAAAAAATGGATATGGATATGGGTAGAGTAAAACCCGAACCATGGATACCCATATCCTACCCGTTTTTATTAACTCTATTTTTTCTATTTTTTCTTGAATATTTATGGTTAAATATAATAAAATATTAAAATTTTATACG
>JANIPN010000006.1:1929267-1940683 GCA_027478595.1 Erythroxylum anguifugum
CGGGAAGTCCCGGTGACAAAAAAGTTTTGTTTTCCGCACCTGGTACATATGATGTACCTCCCGGGATTTTCCTACAAATACAATTAATGGTTGTCCAACTTTATAGGAAATGATTAAATTATCCAACATTATCTCCCTTGGACAATCATCAATTGCAGTTTTGACTCAAGTTTAAAATAGTTTGAAAACTCGGTTAAGTCATACTACTGTATTAGTACCAATTTTAAAAGTTAAAAACATTTGATCCAAAGAAAATGAAAGTATAACATTTGGTCCTGCAAGGCTTTCGATACCGAATAATATCAAACACATGTGTCATGTGTGACACAGTCAAATATAATCATGCATATCTAATAACTTATTAATATGAATGAGAAAGTGGATTGTGGCAAACTAGGATGATACTTGTATGATCTAATATGTTTCATCTTTGTTTGTAGGTCTTGATTTCTCCAACTTTATGCTAAACTGCAAGTGCTAAACTGCAGCATAGAAATCCCATTTTCTCTCACCAAATGTCAAACAACATTAGAAAAAAACTTATTTTCTCTCACCAAATGCTAAACAACATTAGAGAGAGCCTTTATAATATCTGACCGAATGCTAAACTCCATTAGAGAACCTTTATAAGATTAAAAACTTACATCCTCCTATGTCATGTTTAAACGTATGGATATCCAATTTAGACTGTATGTGTCTAAATGCAACACTGCAGTAAGATTATCACAGTACAACCGAATGGGTCTAACTACCGAATCTACCACAGATAACTCAGAAATCAAGTTTCTGAGCTAAATCTCCTGTGTAGCAACTCCATAGCTTGCAAAAAACTCTGTATGTGAAGTCGAGGAAGTTACCAGTGTTTGCTTGATACTCTTCCACTATACTGCACCATCTGCCAATATAAAAATGTACCTTGAAGTGGATTTGCAATCATCTGAACACATAGAAAAATCGAAGTTTGTATACCCTGTGAGGTTTAAATCGTTAACTCTCTCGTATGTCAACGTATAATCCTTAGTACCCTTTAGGTATCTCAACACTCGCTTAACTACATTCCAACGGTCTACACCTGGGTTAGCCAGATATACACCCAGTAGTCCAACATCAAATGCAAAGTTCGGTCTAGTGCATACCTGGGCATACATCAGGCTACCAACTGCACTAAAATACGAAATATTCCTCGTAGCCTTTCTCTCAACTTTATTCTTTGGATATTGTGTCAAAGATAATCTCTTGCCATGAAAGATAGGTGCTATAACAGGTCTATAGTCAGCTATATTAAACCTTTGTAACTTTCGCGCAATATATGCTATTTTGTAAGAGGCTTAATGAGTATTGAGATTTGTCCCGGTAAATATGTCTACTGAGGACAAAAGATGCTTTACCGAGGTCTTTCATGTCAAAGTGCCTGGTCAAAAGTTGCTTAACTTCATGCAACATGGTCAAGTCATTTGACGCAAGCAATATATCATCCACATACAATAGTAGGAAGATGACCTTGCTCATCCTGACTCTTTAGTATAAGCATCTTTCAACTTTGTTTTCCACAGAGCCGAAAAAGGACAAATCTTCATCAAACTTTAAGTACCAATGTCTGGAAGCCTGTTTCAGATCGTATATTGATTTATTCAACTTACAAACTTTGTCAGTTGCAACTTGATCCTAAAATCCTTCAGGTTGCTCCATATAGACCTCCTCATGCGAAAAGTGCTTTTAACGTCTATCTGTTGTAGCTCTATGCCATAATGAGCTACAATTGCCATAATAACTTTAAATGCATCCTTCGAGGATACAGGGCAGAAGGTAACATTGAAATCAACTCCTTCTCTCTGAGTGAATCCCCTGGTAACCAATCGAACCTTAAACCGCTTAACTTGATCGTGTATGTCCTTCTTGGTTTTAAATAGTCACTTGCAACTGACAGGTTTGCAATATTGAGATAAATTAACCAGCTCCCATACCTTATTATGCCTCATAGATTGCGTCTCATCCTTCATCGCTTCTGATCACCCAAATAACCTATGTAATCTGATGAGATAGCAAGTCGTTTCTCTATGGTGGATCTATACAACTGTATAGATTCTTGTAACCCAGGAACCTCTACCTTAACGGGTATAGGTTCCACTATTATGGGCCCTCCTTCTCTACAATCAAATATGTAGCCCTTAGAGTGGTCGAGATATCCTACTAGATAGCAACGAATGGAATGAGATTGCAATTTACTCTTATAAGGATTATATAAACCATACCTTAGCAGGGCAGCCCCACATATGAATGTGTGCAAGGTTTGGTTTCCTACCAACCAAGAGTTCAAAAGGCATCTTTGGTACTGACTTACTTAGGACTCTATTTAAGAGACATAATGTCGTCTTAATGGCTTCACCCTAAAGGTATTCAGGTAAGTTATTCTTACTCTGCATTGATCTCACCGTGTCCTTTAGGATGCGATCGTGTCTTTCGGTCACACCATTTTGCTCAGGACTACTGGAATAGTGAACTGAGTCACTATTCTAAGTAATTCCAAATATCTGATAAACGAACTTTTTCTTATCCTGCAACTCCATATCTGTCATTGTATTCTCCTCCCTGGTCATATATGACAATCTTTATTGATTTTTTCAACTAGTTCTCAACCTCAATTTTAAAGATTTTAAATTTATCAAGAACATCAGACGTTTCCTTAAGCAATAACACATAATTGTGGTGGGAATAATCATCTATAAACATCAGAAAAAATCCAGTATTGCACAATGTGACTGTATAGGGACCACTAACATCTGTATATATGAGGTCCAATAAACCAAAAGCACGAGTTGACTCATTTTTCTTCATCTTGGTCAACTTACCCCTACAACAATCAAGATATGTTTCCAGATCATTGAAGTCTAGAGTTGGGAGAATGTTATCCTTTATCAATCTCTCAACCCTCTTCATGGAAATGTGGCCAAAGCGTTCATGCCACGGCATGTATGATGTTTCCTTTATGAAGGCTCTATTATGAGTAACAAGTTCGGCAATATAAGAAGAAGCATACATTTCGTTAGGGGTAAGAAATTTTCTATATAATTCGTAGGATAAGAAGATAGTTTCGATATGTCTTGCATTGATAGAAATATTTACAACCGAAGTATCAAATACAAAACGATAACCCTCTTTATCCAAAATTGATATAGAGATCAGATTCCATTAAAAGACGACATAAAAAAATGTCTCGTAAAACTAACACAAATCTCGTATTGGGGTTCAAACCTACATCCTCTACATACAAAATGTTTACTTCTTCATTGTTGCCGACCATCAGCTTCTCCTCTCCTTTAGTTGGCCTTCTCATGCATCTGAACCCTACATGGCGCAAGCAATATGATTAGAAACTCCACTATCTAGCTACTACGAACTTGATGTAGCTATAGCTAAGTTGGATTTATGAATCATATAGGCTAAGAAGTAACCTGATAGTTCCTATTTAACCTTCCAAAGTTTGTACTTCGGGCAATAAGATTTCCTATGCCCTTGCCCTTACAGAAGAAGCACCTTATGCTCTTTATATCATGTGATCCCTTAGCAATGCTAGGTTGTCCAGTCTGAATCTGTGGAGCGTTTGGATTTCTTATCCTTACGTTTAAACTGTTAGGGCTTCGCTTTCCCCTTACCTTTAGCAGCTGCATACAGGGCTGTATGAGGAGAACCATTAAGCTTCTCCTCAGGTACAACACACCAGGAAATTAGTGCATTGATGTCCTAGGCCTCATCCTGAGAGATGTATGATGTCGTCAACATCTCAAACTCTCGTGGGAGAGTATTAAACGCCTGATGCACTATGAGTGTGTCATAATGGGTACATCCAGTGACTTCAGCTTACTTTGAAGGTAAACTATCATGATGATATACTCTCTGACACCTCATTCTCCTATGTATCTTATAGAGAATAGCTCTTTAATCAAGGTGCTCTGCTCCACATGGGAAGACACCTTGTACCTCTAGGAAATACTGTCCTTTAACTCCTTTGCTATGATTGTATTTTGTGATCCACTTAGTAGATAATCCGGGATTGACCTCTTAATGGTCAAATAATACATCCTAATTGATCGCTCCTAGATTGTCATTGTCGCCTTATCAGCTTCCGAGCTGATATCAGTAAGTGGAGAAGGTCTCTCAACCAGCATCGCCATGTTGATGTCTGCCATTTCTAGGGCAAACTCAACATCCTTCTTCCACTTCTTAAAATTGAAACCAGTCAAGGTCTTAATTGTGACAACATTGTTATTTACAGAAAAGGTGATTGCAAAACAAAAAGACAATGTAAAGATTTGTATGAATGCACGATAACAACGATACTTAAAGCATTTAAACAATATTTATACCGAGAATCTAATTATACATATTATGAAACACCTTTAGGCTGAATATATAATATATGCAATTAGACCTACACATAAAAGTGATCAGAGTACAAACCATCAACTCTTATGACACTATCACTATTGGGTAAATAGATCATTTAAGCAACGACTTTCTTCCATCTAATACCTTTATGTGCATCTCAAAATCCTTTGTAAGGCCAACACCTTTGGGCAAATTAACTGAACATAAGACTAGAGACATCCCCAGACATGTAAGTAGAACAATCCAAAATACTGACTTGAAAGGCCACTTTGGTGACTACCTTCTCATCAATACCCCGAAAGGTCCACAAACACAAAGGATACATCTTTATGTTATGCTCACATTCTACATGAGCATTATGTATGTGAAAATTAGCAATAAATGCAAATACCAAATGCACAGTCAAATAATCACATATTAGTACTAAAATCATCATCATTAAACTTTATTTGAGACTTTAATTTCAAAAAATCTCAATCAGAGTGATTATCGTGCTTTCTCGAACACCGAACTTCCACACGAGACACAAAACCTTAAGTGTCTCTCTTTTATGCAGTTCGGAGTATGAAAATTTGCTCAAACTTAGCTTTGAAAACTTTTCCAGAATATAATTATCAACGTAATCAATCCAGAAAAATTGAAAATTCACTTGAAAAATTTTGCCAACCTGGAAACCGACCCAAAACAACCCGTGGCACCCTTAAGGGAATTCTGAAATTATTTTCTAGTGTTAACGTCAGCGGTTACTCTGAATTGATGTTATCGCACGTCGACCCACGCCAGATGGGTCTGGCATGTGCAGAGCACGCACTCTGACTGTGCATGGGTTACTATTGGCGTGTGCAATGTTCGCGCCACCACGCGCAGATGCACCTCTACTATATGGCGTTTGCAATGCACATGCTCGCCACGTGTTCTCATCTTCATCGTCCACGTGTCAGGACGCGTGGTAGGCACATGCGACTCACACGTTGGCTCGTCCGTCCCCCACTCATGGGAGCGCGGGGCTGTATGAGGCGCGTGCGTTGCCCGTGCCAACACGCGTTTGTAGACCCGCGGTGTCACATAGTTGGCTACAGCTGGGAGTTACTGTAGCACCATCAGGTGCATGGTGTCACATGGTTGGCTATAGCTGGGAGGTTACTGTAGCACCGTCAGGTGCATTCAGTGCACGCGCCTGACTGTGCAATAGCCCTCTGATGGGGAAGGCAAATTTTGACAACCCCGAGAGCCATTTTTTGCACTTTATGACCCGTTTGACCCGTTTTTCATAGCTAGCCTCATGTATACCACTTTCACACAATTATATACGTTAAAAAACTGAAAAATGAATAAAAAACAATTAAAAACCCTAATGGATGAAAACCTAAAAAACCTTCGTTTTTGACAACTCGATCACGTAACTGCTTTGATACCACATATAACACATAACATGAACCTTATTACGTGTCCTATATCGTTCATGAAAATATACGAAAGAAATGCAGAGTACTTGATTTTAGTTCCATTCCAACTTCTGAGGTGGTATTCGAGGTTGAAACGAGCTTCGATCTTCCAAGACCTTCATAGGAATCATTCACCGACACGTGGTTAACATCTTTCAACAGTTTCTCAAATTGTAAGTGCCTCTTAACGAGTCAGAGAATCCGTATGCTTACGAATGATATGAGCAACTGCAGGAGATCTTAACCTTTATTTATACCTTCCATATTGGGCTTCCCCATCACAGGCCCAATATAGGTCCGGTCCACAATAATCGGGATCCATTTTTCTCCTAGACTTCGACCCATTGATTTAGATCATTTATTGAGCCACTTTATTACCTTTATTTTGATTAAAATACGTATCTTAACCAATAAGTTATTGAAAAACCGAAAAATAAAGTTAATGGTTGTCCAATTTTATAGCAAATGACTAAATTATCCAACTGTTTGAGACTAAGGAACTGCGTCACTTAAATTTAAACTGAAGCTTAAAGAATCAAACCAATAACGTGTCCGATCTAATTTAACATGTTGCCGTCTCTAGTATAAACTATTTTTCACTAGGAGTGGCTTTTTGGCATCAAAGGCTTATCATGGATCCTCTGGATGTTTCAAATCATTGGCTGGAAAATTCAACCGATTCGACTGGTTTAACCGTAAAAATCTTGAACCGTCTAACTTTTCGAATTGGTTTTTAACAACAAAAGTTAATAAGTTTTTATAAACTAAAATAAATAAATTTATCAATCTCTTTTTTCAATTAAACTTCAAATTCTTCGAAACAATAAGGCAATCTATATGAATTATATTTCAAATTCTTTAATTTTATTTAATTTTTAGTCTATTTTATAATGGTTCAATACTGATTGAACTTTTTAAACCTTAAACTTCTTGTTACTAGTTTAACTTTCAGTTCGTTTTTTAAAACATTGCTCCAAATATCTTATAATCTTCAATCTTATGGAAGTTTGCTTCTAGTTTCAATTTAGCTTCATATTCCTACTTTTCTGCGGGGTTTAGTTATATTGAACTAAGACTAATTTTTAAAGGTATTAAATATTTTACTTTATTTTACAAAAGTGAAATGAAGATGGTTTATTATCAATAGGTTTTAATTATTTCAAAATTTTAACTTGTTAAAGGTAAATTAAAACTAGAATTTGTAAAATATTAAAATCTTTGTTTTCTTACGGGTGTTATAGTTATTCTCTATATTTATTTATCTCTAGAAGTTCACAAACTATTTTAAGTAAGTGTTCTAATTATAGGTTATAATACTTTAAAATTTTTCCCACATATAAACATATAGTTTTTTATATTTCTTACTTTATATTTTTAAATATAGTTTGCATATTTATAACTAAAGAAAGGTTGAAAACCTTGTAAAATAATGAAAAGTTTTATCAATGTATGATTTTTCATCATATCTTCTTCTACTTTTTTCTATCATCATCATTATCATCGTCGTCGTCGTCAACAACAACAATAACATGCTGTCATAAAATAATTGATTTTGAGCAAATTTCTTATGATTTTAAAAAGAAATGGTAAGAGAAGAGTTGACAAAAATTTAAAATCAGACAACTAATTTATTTAATAAATTTTTTATTTACAATATATAAGATTATTTTATTTTTAACCATATAAAACCATTTTTTAATTTCTCTTTTCTTTAAAAATTTAATTATTGGTGATATATTTAATCATGTGATTGTAAATAGTTATATTAATTTAAATGAAACATAAAATACTTATATAAAAGTAAAAAAATGAATTTAATATATCTTATATAGAGAAGTTAGTTTAAGATGGCGAGTCTTTGAGTAACTGGTAAGATTATTTTTTTGTAACTGAAAAGTTACAGGTTTGAGTAACAAAACAATTTTTTAAAAAGTAATTGATGGCCTTTGGTTTTTGGTATAGCTCTGTGGAAACTATGAGCATGGCGCAATGAACGTTGTTTTAACGCTTCCTCGCACCTAGTTCATCATATCGGTGAAATCCATTCCTTCGTCAAAGATGCAATTTTGGCCCAACAATTACACCGAGATGTCTTGCCGCCGCGTGGACAGCGGCGTCGGGTCCTCGATGTTGGTTGGATGAAACCATGCGATGGTTGGGTGAATTTGTGTACTAATGGCTCTTTGAAGGGGAATCCTGGACTGCCGACTGCGGGTGAATTACTTAGGGATGCAGGAGTTCATTGGCTAGTTGGGTTTGGCGCAAATTTGGGTGTCTGTTCATCCTGGCAGGCGGAGTTGTGGGCTGTTTTTCATGGCTTGACGCTTGCGTGGTTGCATGGGTATTCTCAGGTGGGGCTAAGTATAGATTCTGTCTTGGTGGTGGCCAATCTCACTAATGACCAGCATAAGGTGGTGAATCCCCTGGTGCTGGCCATTAAAGAGTTGTTATCCCGGCAGTGGGTCGTACAAGTACGTCATGTTTTTAGGGAGGGTAATCGTTGTGCGGATTGGTTAGCCAATTATAGTAATCGGTTATTTGTCGGGGTCGACTGGTTTTATGATGTTGTTGAGGGTCTATCTTCGCTTCTATTTGTCGACTCTGTTGGGGTTACTTTTCCCCGTGTCGCTGTCCTGTAATTTTTCTATTTGGTTGTAAGCTCCGTTTATTTACCCAAAAAAATAAATAAATTGATGACTGAGAAGTCAATTCTACAACATTTCTCCATCTTAGGGGTAGTTGGTTCAAATGAAATAACGATAATATGAATGAAAATGAATATAGTAAGCAACAAAAATCAATATAATTATTATAATTATGATGGTTAGTTAGATTGAAAGAATGATTACCATTACTATTGCTATTGGTTGGTTTGTTAAAAATATTGAAAAATAAAACAATTTTTGTTTTACATCAAATTATAATATATTTAATTACTAACAAGAAAAATATAATTAAATAACAATATTGTTAATTAATTAATTATATTATAATATTATTTAAATTAATTAATTACAATATAATATAATATTATTTTAATTAATTATGTAATATTATTTTAATTAATTAATTACAATATAATGTAATATTATTTTAATTAATTATGTTGTTATATTTCCCCGTTACTTAAGAAATGATTTTCACTCCTCTCACCTTTGGAGGATCTCGAGTAATTCCCGAAAGTTTGGTATTAAAAAATTGTTTCTATAATTATAATATATAGCAAACCACTCTTTTTTTTTCATTCTTTATCAGATTTGACAAAAAGAAGTTTAAAAAAAGCACATTTGCTATTACACAAGTAAATGAAAGATTTGAGACATGAAATTCTATTATTAGATTAGGACAACACATTTCAATCATAAAGCCACACTCCTAAGATCTCCATTACCGTCGTCTCTCGAGCGTCTGTCGAAGTGACCATCACCCATCTGAACCACGGCGTCGTCGTTCACTCTTCCACCTGAACTCGTCGTACCCTTATAACGCATAGCCAGAACCAAATACACCACCAGATTAAGCACATTAATGACGGTCAGTATCCAGTAGAAGTAGTCAAGTCTGCTTCTGTTAAGAGTATTCCTCAACCAACCTTTCTCTAACCCACCTGTTGTTTTTTGAATAATCTTAACAATGGCAGTACTCAACCAACTTCCAATCCCAATCTCACTAAGAAACATGGCACTGCTAATACTTCTTGTCCCATCGGTTGCTTCATCGTAAAAGAACTCCAACTGTCCTACGTAGGTGAAAACCTCTGCACTGCCCACAAGAAAAAACTGAGGAAATAACCAAAACACAGACATGTTTGTTTTGTCAGGATCGTCGAGTCGCTTCTTCTCTACCAAAGCAGCTGATGCCATAGCGAAGATGGAGATGAACAGACCAACCCCCATGCGTTGCAATGATGTTATTCCACGGCGTTGTCCGGTGCGTTTCCTGAGAATTGGTACGAGGAGCTTTTCGTAGATGGGCACAAGAATCAAGGCATTGATCGCTGAGAATATTGGAACAGACCCTGATGGGATCGTGAAGTTGGTACGACCGAGTTTACGGTCCATAATGGTGGCTTGTTGGATGAAGAATGTGGAAACCTGTGCAAAGGAGATCTGGAGAGCGATTGTTGATGCCCAAATTGGGAGAATCCTGATGAAGGATTTACATTCTTCTACTTGTGTCACTGTGCAGAGTTTCCATCGGTTCCTTGTGATGGTTTCTGAGTCTGTTACCACAGCTGCCTTGTCCAAGAACCTGAATACAATGAATCAGAAATCAATCTCACTTGTGAGAGTATAATGAACATTAAGCAAAGTCTAATGTTTATTAGTAATGGTGGAAAGCAACAATCACCTGTATTGAGACGTATAAGGGAGTTTTCTAGCACCCTTGATGTCACTTTCTTCTGTGGTGACCTCAAAAAGCTCGTATTCACTTCTTACACGAACCCCTCTCAGAAAATTCCTGACAGAAGCTACAAAAACCTGAACAAACCTGGTAAAAGGACTTCCCATGGGCTTTTGGAAACGATAAAAAGGTAAACCAGCTGCGAGAATGATGACGGAAAGAATCATAACACCAGTAGGTACTCCAAAACCCCATCCCCATCCTTTCTTTTCTTGGATATACACCATTAGTGTAATCCCAATAAGTGCACCCATGTTTATGGCAAAGAAGAACCAGTTGAAGAAAGCATATTTCTTTGGAAGCTCTTTTTGGTCTGCCTCGTCGAATTGGTCTGCTCCGAACGATGACACACACGGTTTGATGCCTCCGGTACCGAGTGCTATGAGGTACAGTGCACCGTAAAGGAATGCTGTTTGGTTGTCTGTTGCTTTATTAGTGCATAGTCTTGCCCTGCATGGCGGTGGACGAAAGCTGTCTATTGAGGCAGACAGTGTCAACAAAACCAATCCCTGGCACATTTAAACATTGTGGTATAGTTAGTATTTATGTTTTCAGTACAATCAAACTAGAACTTACATAGGATGGATGGGAGAGGCATTTATAGTAAAACAAGAAGGCTCAAGCCTAATTCTACCCGATCTAAACTAAACCTATATATAAGTGTCGATTTGGTTAGAATTTAGGTTGTGTTCAAATCTAGAAAAGAATTACAGTAAAACCTCTATAAATAAATATTTTTGGAATCTGAAAAATTATTTTCTTATACGAAGTTATTAATTTATCGATAAATGAATATTTAATTTATATAATAATTTTTATTTTGTACATTATATTTGCCAAATTAAACAATTAATTTTTTCTGTAACTAAGAAAAGAAAATAATTAAACAATTAATTAATGGTGGTGCATTGTATTTAAGTTTATTAATCTTGTCAAAATTAAGTTTATTAATCTTAGGTTAGCGTGATTCAAAATAGAGTGCATGTAGGTACATTAGAATATGAATTGTTGTGAATTGTTTCAAGTACATAGTACTGTATAGAGTTTATAAATAGATACATGTGCTTTAACTTCATATACCTAAATATAAAAATTTATATATTATATCTTCTCTTCCATGATTACTCATTTCCGAAGAAGGTATGCTTCTAGAAGAAGAAACTGGTGATATTGAAGGCATT
>JANIPN010000006.1:1987386-2009169 GCA_027478595.1 Erythroxylum anguifugum
CGGTGCTAAGACCTACGTCCTCTACCTAAGCTCCCACTTAGGATTTGGCAAACCACTATATTGTACACTTTTTAGTTTAGTGCGAACTTTCACTACTACTTGAATTCCGGCTCAAGTAACACCTCACAATTCGATTCGATTTTCGGCTCAAATCTAACCACTCCAGTGATTTTCCTCTAATCACTCAACTCACAATAACAAGGATTGAAATTGACAATAAATAAATCTCAGCACAGCTAGATAGGATTGAATGAACTAAAGATAATTTGAAAGCTTCAAAATAATGATCAATAATCAGTATGCTTTGCAGATCAGTGTTGTAATTGATCTCTCGAACGTTCTTCTATTTATTTGCAGACTTTTGGATCAATATAGCCGTTGTAGATCATCCATAACGTTATAAAAATATTTCTTTACCGTTTGATATCAATTGACTTCGTCAGAATCAGATTTTGCATCATCCTAGTCGACTGGAACAGGTTCTGGTCGACTGGTCGAGGGATGCTAGTCGACTGGGATATGTTGTAGTCGACTGGGACAAGTTGTAGTCGACTGGAACTTACGAAAAATAATCTCCGCTCTCTTTGTAGTCGACTGGAACTACTTGTAGTCGACTGGAACTTGTTGTAGTCGACTGGAACACGTTTTATTCAACTGAAATGAACCCCATTCTTCAGATATGATGGTTTCAGTCGACTGGTAATGGTTGTAGTCAACTGGAATTTCCCCAACGGACAAATTTGTAGATAATCTTCAATCTTTCAATATCTCTATCCATAAACTACACTAGAATCTTCTTTTGCACGTTGCCTATCTTCTCTAGATCATGGTAGATTATTATTGACTTGATTTCTTGATATTTTATCTCCTTGATAATTGTAGATTGAACTTTGAATATTGTCTATCACTTCCATCCTTGAAAATTATCCCTTGAAATTGCATTTGGCCTTTAATTAAAATCCTGAAATAATTTCTTAACCAATTTCATATATACTTTATAATTATCAAAACATAAAGAGATTTTTATTTGTCAACCACCATTGGTTCAACAAAACTTAGCCCAAATTTTGAAATTTTATATTAAAAAAATCAAACTTAACCTTAAATCTGATCAACTTGAACTGAACCTAAAATTAACGGTTGTATCAGCCGAGGTCAACCTTCTTTGTTGCCCATGAAAACATTTAAATGGTTGTATTGCAAGCCATTGCAACGGCCAGATTCATAAATTTTTTTGAATAGGGCAAAATTTTAATAAAGATAATATTTTATTTTTTTACAAGGGTAAAACAAAAAAAAATAATATTTTTGTATGAAATCTATTGGGGCAGTGGGCACTTGCCCCTATTATAGATCCGCCACTGATTAACTCGAAACTGTAGTCCAAAGTTAATTTTGTTAGAAATAATAATGGACCGGATCGAATTGAGGGCTCAGCCCAAGCACAGCATCTTAATTTAATTTAGTGCAATTGGAGGAGTTAGGAGTTAGATATGCATTTATGTAAGAAACGTATGATAGAAACATAGGATAGTTATTGATTACGACTTTCCTTTGGATAAGGAAGACCTACCAATTTACTACGATAAGAACATAAATATTTTATCCTTATTAAATAAACATTATTTACAATACCAAAAGTCTTAGAACTTCTTTTAAGTCAACGGCACAATTATGAATAGCACAATATTAAACATATCCTTAACAAGTAAAATATTATTTATGCTACCAAAAGTTGGGATCAAATCCTCTATATCTATAACTATGTGCCAACTCTATTCCAGACGATTTCATCTATATAAATATATAGGACCTAAAGAAATGTGTGGATGGGATCGTCTGGAGCAGGGTTGACACAGAATTATGAGTACAGAGAATCTTGTCCCTCAAAAGTTATGAAAACTCAATGTCGACGATACAATTATAAATAATGCTTTATCATTCCTTCATATCTAGGGATAATTAAAATAATCCGACTTGATCCAATTTAGATTAACCTAAAATCAACACACTCAACTTGAATTAACTAAAGTTTAGGTTGAATTCAATTTTTTTAAAAAAATTGAGACTTGGGTTAGATTCTAATTCGGGTTATTTGACTAAGGCTAACTTAAAACGTCAAATTTGTACTTAAGTTAAAAAAATTGAGACTTGGGTTAGATTCTAATTCGGGTTATTCGACTAAGGCTAACTTAAAACTTCAAATTTGTACTTAAAATATCGATAATTTAATTTTTAAAATTAAAAATAAATAAATTTGATCGAACATGCTACTTAAATTCAGTCAAACTCGAGCTCGGGCCTAGAATCTCAAACTCGATTAGACTTCAAGTCGGACCCCTCAACCTAACTTAGTCCATTGTCAACCCTATATCTATTGTCATTTTATGTCAAATTGATGTTTTATTAGAAGTAAATTTTCAATCATTTGTTTAAATTTCTTTAAGAGAAGCTAATAATTAGTTTTTTAGATTAATTTTGAGGTTATTAACTTTATTCTAAAAGTAAAAAATACAAATTTTCTTATGATATATAATTGCTATTGAAAAATATTTTAAAAGTACTTTATATTATAAAAGTATTAATAGAAAACTTTGTGACATAATTCTTTATTAAAATCAGTTATAACAAACAAAATAAATATTTGATAATCAGTCAAACAATAATTAATAACTTATATTCAAATAAAAATTAAAAAAATCATTATTTTTAATAATATAATATATTTTAAACAAATTAAAATAATGAAATAAAATTTAAAAAAATATCCATGTTTTCAGTTTTCTTTTCCTTCAAGATATCTCAATAGTATTACTTTAATATAATAATTAAATACAAAAGTTTCTTCCACACATTGAATGCGATGCGTGGATCGTACGCGGACTATACCAACCAATCAACGGCTCCTCTGTTCCCTCTTCTCTTCTCACAGTTCAAATTGGTAAGTTCCAGAATAAATTATTCTGACGTATAGGAGCGCGTCACACATCTCCCAAAGCGGCAATCGCGTCCATAATCATTTCAATGGCATATCTGTAATTAATCTCGAAACGGACAACATCAAATGGCTATATATATGTATAGACGACTGCGATGAAAGGCTACCACATACGAATCTATATCGTATAGAGCTTTTCACCAAATTTTAGAATCGTTCAAAAGCTTCGTTTTTGCTTGAAAATGGCGGAAGAAGGACAGGTCTTTGCCATCCACACCATTGAGGCCTGGAAGGAGGTACTTGAGAAGGGAAATGAATCCAAGAAGCTGGTATTTCTTCTTTCTGGTTGATCTCTGTAATTTGATGTGTTATTTGCCACTGAATTTGGGTCTAAACTAATGTAGATGTGATCGTTTTATTAGAGACGTGTAGATATGAAAAGAGTTTTCTTAGATATCTGTTTCGTGTCCATATCAATGCTTTCTAAACTGTGTTTTCTGTAGCAAGTACAGATACCAAAATAAGCCTGGCCTAATTCAGATCGACTAGACTTCGGATTAGGTTCTAGTTTGAATAGCCGATCAATAATTCACTTTAAAACAAAATCATTTTGAATGATTTGATCAGTCGACCTAGGCCGTGCTTTAAGTCGGGCCAGTTGCCATGCTTAATAGCAGGTTGGATTAGTTAATTTCATATGTCTTCTTGTTCCGATAAGCCTTCTATATTTGGAATATGGAACTTAGATGATTTTGTATATTAAATAGTTGTACCTAGAGAAAGTATACTATATGTAAGAAGATGAACTAATACGTCTGCTTGAAAAAGATCTGCTAAGTTCCCTCTCACCTCTTTAAGATAACTGGTAATTGGACTTGGTTCGAGTGATTGGTTTCGGACTGTGTTCAGACTTAGAGGTGACCGACCGGTTCAAACAAAATACTAAAAAAATGGTTAATCCAGGCCTGAGCCATTGGCGATCCGGCTCTGCCTGACCCATTTGCCAACTATATTGTTAATGTACGCTGTTAGTCTCCATTTTGATATACAGAACTAATAAAATTAAGATCACAGATCGTGGTGGACTTTACTGCTTCATGGTGTGGGCCATGCCGCATCATTGCTCCAATTTTCTCGGACTTGGCCAAGAAGATTACGAATGTCACATTCGTTAAGGTCGATGTGGATGAACTGGCGGTAATAAAGCTGTGCATAATTGGCATGTTTCCATTTCAACTGGAGCAATCCTCTGTCTATGTCTTCTAATCACTATGTTCTGTCTTCTTTTTTTTTTCTGCAGCCAGTTGCTGAGGAATGGAAAGTAGAGGCAATGCCGACTTTTGTGTTTGTGAAGGAAGGAAAAGAAATAGAGAGAATTGTAGGTGTCAAGAAAGAGGTATTGATTGCTAAAGTAGAGCAGCTTGCGACTGATGTTGCTACTGCATAGTAATCTCAGATAAAGTTTGAAACAGTTCCATCAGGGGACAAAGCTGGTGGTGTGGTGTGTTTATGTTAAGGTTGGTTTTGTATGGATACTTTCAGTGTTGCAAATAAAGCTTTGTGAACAGTTTCATGCTTGCTAGTTTAGTTTGGATCTCAAAATCTGCCGTAAGCTCTGTTCTGAATCTGATTCCTTTCACTACTATTTCTAAGTCCTCCCTTCCCTGCGAAGGAGATTAGTCCAATTAAACTATAAGACCCAGACATGAAATGGAGTGGTATGCCATATTCAAGATGCTCAACTACAATGCTCTTATAACTGGGGATGACAGCCGCCCAGAGTTCAGCCCAGTTTGTTTCAAAGCTAATGCATCGGGCCAACTCGGCTGCCTAAGCCTAGTCTCATATTAATGGGCTCGGCCTAATCTAAGACTCGACAACTATTATGAAAAAATAACATTATTTTTTAGTTTTTATTTACTAAAATGAAAAATTAAGTTAAACGAAACCGAGTTAGGTTCGGCCCGATTGTCTCAGGCTTGAGCCCAGCAAAAGATGCTGGGCCAGATGATGCTATAATGCGAACCTTCGGATTCAAAAGATTGAAGGTTTAAATCGCGATGAGAAAGTTGACTGACGCTAGTAACGTTGTCAACTTGCAAAAGCCGACATTGGACACCTCTTTCGTCCCCACCAAGAGCCGACCACCTTATCACTTTTCTTTTTGTTATCTCCATCTGTACCTTAACCTGACGCCAGCATTGTCGGAGGAAATTAAAGAACCTTTGTTTTCGGTATGCATACATAAGAACTTTTAATCAGTCATTATCTGTTTCACCTACCATTTCTAATGATTCAAACATCAAACAACAAAAAGAGAGTTATGATCATTCAACATTAGGCCAGAGAAAGAACATAAGTAGATTCACGGAAGAATCTTGGAGTAAGAGTTATGAAGTTTCAAACTTTCAGTTTTGTTACTTAATATAAACCCAATCTTGGATCTGGTTGGTGGTGCTAGACATCTGAATTCAGTTGGCAAGAAACTTGGAGATGAGTATAAGGACCAGAAGATTCTGGGCATGAATGAATCTTCTGGTTTTTCTCAGCCATTATTAATGGGTCCAGCTGCTTGATGGGAAACTTTGTTACTGTTTGCTTCTTTTCCGGAATCAAAGGTTTCACCTTTCAAAAAGGAGATGTGTGTGTAGTGAAAACTTTGTTGCATGCTTAACTTTGCTTTCTCACAGTTCTATCAATCATTAATCCACTTGGTTGCTTTTTCTTTTCTTGTTCCTCATCATCAAACAAACCATGAATTTACCAAATAGTAATTTGGACACAATCAATCCAAACATCTGCCTATATTGTCTCAGGAAAAAAATGTTTCTGACTTGAAATATGTGGTTTGCAGGCTGAATCCTACTTCAGTGTATTGATGGGTCCTGCCAAAACTATCGACCAATTCCTGTTCTTTAAGGTCATGTATCAGACACAAATCGCCAAGAACACCATGTCTTGAGTCCCTTCTTACGGTCTATTTTTCAGAATCAGAAAGCTAATGTCTTAGGTTTCTTATGGTCTCTCTAACTACACACTTCATCTCTTTAACATGATCCTGCAATGTCTATTACGTTTTAGACAAAGAAAGGTTCCTGAAACCTGAAAACGTGTAAGAGTTTATCAAAGTCCTCAATAATTCAAAAGGTCAAATGAACAGAAAAGGCGAGTCTGAGAGCTTAGCAAGTTGGGACCTTTTTAAGTAACTTGGACCCTGAAATTACACAATCACAGTAAAACACTTTAAAAAAAGGTAGCTTGGTTGTTGCACGGAAATCTAGAAAACCTGACAAATACTCGATTTACCTATCAAAACCGAAGCAGGGCTCGAACAGAGTAACATTCTGGACTTCTTCTTTAAAGAAGGTCTCACTAATAAGTTTCGGATGAGATTTGGATCACTTATTTGAAAAACAGGGGCCCGACATATTGCCATCCCTGTCAAATCTTCAATCTTCATGCGCGATTGCAATCTGAGCAAGTATAACAGAACTTTATGATGTTCATCGATTATTGATGGGATCTTTCATGTTTTCAGCAACCACGTTCCATCTCTCTTTTCTTTTCCCACTTGTTCCTGCAATTCCTAGACAGTTCATCATTACAGATCCTTATGCCTATCTAAACAGGCAAGTTGTTTCTGATATCATTGCCATTTACTTGCAATAGACTATATGATCGGCAATTTAAAACTTTAGATTAAACATTAATAACACCGAACAATTATAGTAAAGATCAAAAATGGGTTTGCCATATCATTGATGTTTTCCTTTTGTCTCCCTTTACTTAGATGTCTGTTGCATCAAAGCTTTAAGCTTTTCTTGTGTTAGAAGTCAAAAAATGTTTCTTTTCTAAAACAAAACAGGGCAATATGTTTTTCACTTTCTCTTTTGGTTATGGAGGACCCAATAGTTTTAACTTTTTTTAGGCCACATTTCATCACTAACCCCACAATTAAAATATTGATAGTATACAGTTTTTTACAGATGACATAAATTTTCTGGTGATGACGAGAAGAGAGTCAAATGCTCGAACACGATCACATTCCAATGATTAAATCTTTGAATAACAGGACCAGGCGATAATATGGTGCCACGTGACAAGAATGATTTGAAATTGTGTGTGAACTAGAGGACCAATAATGCAAGGCTTCAGTGTGGTATCATCTCATCACATATCATCCAACTTATTTCCAAGAAAGAACAAAGAATTGGAAAGGAAAAGAGTAGAAAGAAGATTGATTGCCAACAAGAAGTGAATTAGGACTGGTTCAGGGCTTGTGCTGATTAACATACAACTGGGCTTGAAACTCAGTTAACTCGAACAGAATCTGTTGACTTCAAATTAGATCGACCCAGTTATGGCTTATTTGCCATCAGTACTAGTAACCAAATTACTGATATGTGAGAAGAAAATTATGTAAAAAGTAGAGGAAAGAACAAGTTAAGTGCGCCCCCACACTCCGGCTCGACAGAGTTGTGAGAAGGGTAAATCACGGTCTGATCTCAGCCAGCTTTTCAGAAGGGTGACCCAACGTCGGTGCGTACAAAGAGTCACCACATTGGATGAACTCTCACATTATCACTGCCAGGACTCAAATCTGAAGCCTTGATCTAAACTTCCCTTCCAATGATCAACTGAATTACCTATGTAGGCAAGTTAAGTGTCTCATAGAAGTATGGAAAGGAGCACAAGGTTTTTTTTTAGTGTTGTACAGAACCTGACCTTTGGGTCCTGAAAGATTGAAATTTCAGGTGCCCTTGGTTGATCTTCTGTTCTTTTGCTTCTAAAATTATTGAAAACAAGGACAAGTGGTCAATTTTTGCCTGCAAAGAAATGATCAAAGGAAATGGATAAACAATACAAAGGTTATCACTTTCATCAGTGATCACTATCTCATCAGAATACAATATCAAAACTTGTGGCCAGGAGCCTACTCTACCTTCCACTACAGCTATATTAATTAGTACGCTTAATCGATTGGTTAACAGTAAAGATACATTTAACTCGTAAGCGCAATTTAGATTAATATCATAACTTGATTGAGTTTTATTAACTAAAACATATGATTTGTAGATTATTACGTGTACTGGATAATTTATTTGGTACAAACCCGAATGATTATTATCCGTGGATTCGCTAATATAACATGAAAACATCAAAAGGGTCATAAGTACTTCAAGCAAAAGACAAATTACTCATAATGCTTTTCTACGAAATGGTATCAGAAAAATCCGAAAGGGTGTACTAGTTTCGTAAATTTTCCGATTCTTTTATGATAAACACAAAAATTAGAAAAATTACAAGCTCCAAAGATAAAATAAAACCGAGATTTGTTAACACAGTTCCACACATTTTGCTTACATCAACGGGACCCTTACTTAGTTTAATCACTTTACGAAAGTTCAATAGATTTACAAGGGCTTTCAAAGCCAACTCACACAATCCTTAAAACTATTTCTCAACCTCACCTTTTATTAAAGGTTTTCACACTTAATAACATGTTCGACTCGTGTTAATCTCGACAAAGGATTTTTCTCTACTATTCTTAATAAAAGATAATTAATAAAAATAACTTAAGTGATTAATCAACTAAGAAAGTAATAATAATACACTTGAGATAAAAGAACCTTCCCTATGTTCAGCTTCCCGAAATATATCTAAATAATTGTCCACCAGCTGAACTGATCTACACCAACTTTAGAATCAAACCACAACTGCTCAGTTAACAACTGACACGCAACAAAATGTACACGCAATACCCAAATACCTTCCAGTCGAAAGCCACTCCAATGAATGAACGTTCGACGTAAGTGACTTCCAAAGTAATTAATGCAAGAGCGTGAATCTACCAAGGTTGAAATCACACACATGCACACTCATAAAGAAAGACACTTTCAACCGTGTGCTACTCCAATGATTCAATATCAAAAACAAGAACCTCATCACTCACACAAATCATCCAGCTCGAATAATCCCAATCAAAACTATATGGCACACGAGACACTCACAAATCAAAAGACACCCAGTTACACAAAAACCGAATTCACGCCATCTTTTACTAAGATACACATCAATTAGAGATAGAACTCTATCACAATTAGAAGATTATCTCTAATAATTTTTTGAGTTCAAGTTAAATATAAGAATTAGTGATTAGCTATCCGTGTCTAATTAATATCTTATAAGTCCAATTAACAAACCAAAATGTCAAAATAAAATAAAAGATTGTATTTCATATCTTAACAATATCTATGTAGCTTGTAGATAAGTAGATGATGTCTCCAAGCCAAAACAGGACGCAACAGAGTTTGTGAAGTTGAAGCAAAATAATGCATTACCAAGTCTTTTCTGTCTTTTAAAGACTATGGTAATGACAATAACCCTTTTTGGTGCAAAACAAACAAAAAATCATGATAGTGCCCATTGGCAGAAATATGCAAAATACAATTCAATCGTGACGGAACTCCAAACAAAGGTGAATTCTTTTTTAGGTTTTAGGCACTTTTTTATTGTTTCTGGTTCAGATGTTTGCATCAGTTTTCAAATTCAAGTCCTTTCCAGGTCTTGAAGCTAAGTACTTAAACTTATTATAATCCTGCAAAGTTTTAGGACGTGAAAAAGAAAGCATGAGAAACAGAGGAAAAGAAAAAGGAAAAATGCATGAGAAACAGAGGAAGCTAGTAGGAACTAAGCGAAAAGATAAATGTAACTACCTTTTTCTTTTTCTTTTTCTTTACGTTTTAGGCAATTTTAATTGTTTCTAGTTCAGTTTTTTCTGTTTCGTACATGCAACTCGTCTTAATCCTGCTAACTTTTAGGATGTGAGAAAAAGAAAGCATGAGAAACAGAGGAAAAGAAAAGGGAAAAATGCATGAGAAACAAAGGAAGGCTGTAAGAAAGGAGAGAAAAGACAAATGAACTCCTTTTTTTCTTTTCTGTTTTCTTTTTCTGGTCAAAGAAGTGACCCACCATAAATTGCCATCCACTTTGGTGCTGAAGAAATAATGTGTAGTGAAAGTAGACAGAGATTCCATTTCCTGTAATTGGAATTAATCTGGTGATGTTATTGTGGAAATTTTGCAAGTGGGCATGCTCTGTTTTTTCATGTTGGCAGAGGAAACTTAGAGAAAATGGTAAAAAAATGAAAGGGCAAAGTTCAATGTCATGGTGCGTTTGGTTTGGTTTCTTGCTTTCATCTCTCCATTGAAGCCATCCACTAAATAAGCTCTTTGGTGACAATTTTTAAACCCATGAAAAAGAAGAAAGTGCATGGGAAAAATATAGATATCAACCGTGTCACCCACTAGATCCACGAATTATGTCGATCCCATGCTTAACTTGGTGGAGTGGGTGATTAAAATAGCACATAAGAACCTCCCAGTTAAAGAGGTTGCAGATTCAAGTTGCGTATGCACTAATTACAAGTTTTGATGTTGCAAAAAGTATATGAACAAATATGTGAAACAAGTGTCAACACTTTGGAAGTTTAACATCTCATGAAGCCATTTTGGTCTCTGTGAATATATTAAAAGTCAACTAATTGGAAAGTGACATCTAGAAATGGTAGATCTAAACCGAACTTGGTACCCCTATCCCTGAAAATCAATAAGAAAAGATGTGTGTAGGGCCTCTGAAAGGCAACGAAAATGACAAAATGACTCTTGAAATTGGTTTCCAATTTGCAAAATGACACCTATCACACAGGCAACAGTGCTTGAGCAGTTAATTCTGGTAATGGGCGATGAAACTGAGGTAAAAAACAGAATACTTCTAAAGTCATTAGAAAAATCGAGATGGGTTAAACAGAGTTTCTATTTTAAAGAGTTTCAAATATTAGATACTATTGTTCGGTCATGATCACCAGCTGTAACTGTATGATTGCTGGAAATTTTTTCTCCACCATCCATGCCTAATCCTCTGATTGGAGATTCCTATATCTTTACATTTTCTTTTTTCCTTTTACTTCCTCTAATTTTTCTGCTTATTCTTCAATTCCTACTCCTTTGATTCTATAAATTGCCTCTTCAAAACCCTATTAAACCTCTTCACTTCTCTTCTCATTTCCCATCTGGAGCTTGGCTCTTTTAGTTCTAAGCTTTCCCTGTCTCTTTTTGCTCTTTCTCCCTGTTTCCTCTGTTTCTTGGTTCCTCTGTTTTTGGTTGTAAAAACCCTTCAAGGAAGTTAACAGTCCTTTTTGTATCAGAAACGTAGCTTATCGTTTCTGTCAGGGATCTGAGGCTGTTAGTCTGGATAAATAAAGAAACCCTTTTGCCTTCTCATAAATCTTAATGCTTCCTGGTTTGATTTTGATGTTTGAGATTCATGTCTCCAGTTCTCAGTGAAATCCTCCGTTCGGGGTTTATGGTCAGTTCCTCTCTCAGGCGCAGGACCCATCTTGTTCAATCTTTCTCAGTTGTGTTCCTCTACTGGTTCTATGTTTTCTCATAAATAATCTGTCTGTGTCAAGCTGAATCATATATTATAACTAGTTATAATAGTCATCCTACTACATATCTACAATATCGGTTCTTGGGTCCTGCGTCTTTCGACTCCTTAAGCTTAGATCAAACGTAAAGATCCCATCTTTAGTGAGATTACTAGTGGTTGATTGGTGTAAATACATAAAAACAATATCGACTATGGCGTCTTCTAGTGGGAATTCCTCTGTTTCCACTCAATCTCACCTTCAAAACTCGGGCTCTGAAGAGGAATTGCATCAGTTGATGGATCAGAGGAAGAGGAAGAGAATGCAATCCAACAGAGAATCTGCGAGACGATCAAGGATGAGAAAACAGAAGCACTTGGATGATCTGACAAGCCAAGTGACACATCTAAGGAAGGACAACAACCAAATCCTGACAAGCATCAATGTCACAACACAACACTACTTGAACGTTGAAGCTGAGAATTCCATCTTAACAGCCCAAATGATGGAGCTGAACCAACGACTCGACTCATTGAATGAGATCCTCGACTTCATCAACGCCAGTAATGGGGTCTACGAAACAGAGGGTGGTCTCCAAGCAAGCACTGAAAGTTTCAGGAATCCATCATGGCATCTCCTGAACCAACCCATTATGGCATCTCCTGATTTGTTCCAGTACTGAAAAGGATTGGTGGCTCTATGTTCATGATTCTCCATGAGTGGACATGAATAAATTCGAGGGATTTACCCTTTCTTTTGATGAAATTATTACAGAATATTGTATGTCATGTCACGTAAGTAGATAGATTGGTCCAAGGAAGAACATTTGTGTCTGAAGCAGACCAAATGGGAATTATTTAACAGGACCTACATGTTACCTGTGGCTTTCATTGCATGCTTGTAATGATTTGTACTTCAGTTTTTGTTTTATTTTCATTATTTTGAGTACCTAGATCTGAAACATCCAACTCTTTTACAAGTTTTAACAAATAACTACAATATATAATAGATTTGGAACAAGAATAATAAAAAGGGATCCACTCAAATTCAAATTCGGAATCGACTCAAATTCAAATTAGTATTCGAATCAAATTCAAGTTTATCATGTTTGAAGTTAAATTCAAATTTAAAAGAATCGATTCAATTCAATCTGAACAACTCGATCAGTTTAAACTCGTTCAAATACAATAACTTTGTTTTGACATAATTTATTAAATCAATGCATCATTTTTTTGCATGTCACATCTGTATGTGGGTCTACCGGAAACAACCTCTCTACTATGTAGAGGTAAGGTTGCGTACTATCAGACCTCCTCAGACCCCGCCTCAATGCGAAATTTCAGACTAGGTGAGATGATGATGATGAATATTGTTTTAGTTAATAGATTCTTCAACATTTATTAAAATAATACCATTTTGTCTTCGATCATATTGAACTTTAAACTATTTGAGTTTAATTGAGACGAGCAATTGATCTGAGACCAACATTATTTTAAAAATTAGATCGAAATTTTAACCAATAAGATATGAAATTTAAAGTTCCGTTGAATAAAATTAAAAATTTTAAAATATGATTGAAAGAGATATTCCTTACTCATCAAATAATTTAAAGTTTAATTGAAAAATAGATTATTAAATAAAAATTAATTGAATTATTTTGATTTATAAAAACTAATTAATTTACAAAAATGAATAATTAATTAATAAATTGGTCTATTTTTAACGGTAAGAGTTATTAAAATAAATAAAATCAAAAAAATAAATAAAACCAAAATATTAAAAACTAAATCAAAAAGTCAGTCGATTTAAGGTTTTCACAATTGAATCAATTGAACTGATTAAATTTTTTAATTATTAAGATCAATTTATTGTCATCTCTAATTTGAAATATAATAGGCGAGAGTGAAGATATGATAAACCTATAAAATCTCAATTAACATTTCAAACTTATTAACTTAATTAACAACTTAAAAAGAATTTCATCAAATTTTCAATTATAGCCCGAATACTAAAAAGTAACAATAAAGTGTCAAAATTTTTAAAAATTTTCAATTCTAACCCGAGCTTCAAAAAGTAGCAATAAAATGTTCAAATTTTTAATTTTTTTAATTTTAGCCCAATGTTAGCATTTCTGTTAAATTTGCTGACGTGACTTTCCACTTGTTTTAGAAACTTTAACTATTAATACACATTAGCCAAAATTAACACAACAAATAAAGATTAGTGAAACGACGTTGTTGTTTAAAAATGATTTAATTCAAATTACACAACCTCAGACAACTTTACGCTTTGATTTCAGTTTTTCTCTTCGTTTTCAGTTTGTTCTCTCGATGTCTTCACCTTTCGATTTTCAGATTACGCATCCCTGACTCTCACATACTAAGGGCATAAATAAACGAACTAAAAATGAAGACCTTATTAGTGCAATACACTGTAATGCAAAAAATTGAAAGTTCGAGTATTTTGTTGCTATTTTTTAAAATTCAGGTTATAATTGAAAATTTTACGAAAATTTAGACTTTTTTTAATTAATCCTAAAAAAAGAATAATTAAAGTTTCTGTATACATTTGTTGCATACGTCACCATGCAACAACTATTAGTTGTTCAATCCACTAGCATTAGCCATCCAGAGTAATTAATTAATTATACAACTACGTATTCATCTGTAATTTAATACATCGCTTTACACGTGAATTTATTTTTGAATAACATACCCATCTCTCAAAGTTTACGGGGTGAAGTATAAATAAATAAATAATTAAAATAAGATCGAATAATAGTAATTATAAAAATAATTACAATTATAAAAATTAA
This sequence comes from Erythroxylum anguifugum, assembly GCA_027478595.1. NCBI lineage: Eukaryota > Viridiplantae > Streptophyta > Magnoliopsida > Malpighiales > Erythroxylaceae > Erythroxylum > Erythroxylum anguifugum. Next base: position 2,001,568 of record JANIPN010000006.1, read on the forward strand.
TTAAAACCAATGATTAAAAAACATAAATAGTTTAATCAGTTTATCCATGAAAACCTTAAACCAATTAATTTTTCGGTTCAATTTTTAATTTTTCAGTTTAATTTACTTTAACAATGTTTATTGTTAAAAATCATCCAATTTATTAATTAAACGATTAGCTTCTTAAACTAATCAATTTTTATAAATTAATTCATTTTTATTTAACAATCTCTTGCTTCAATTAAATTTTAAATTTTTTAACGAGTAAAGGCAGTTTCTTTCGATTGTCTTTCAATTTTTTTTATTTTTCAATCATTAACAGAGTTTATGACGGTTAATACCAGTTAAATTTTTTAACTTTAAACTTCTTATCGGTTTAATTTTTGGTCCAGTTTTTAAAACATTGAATAAAACACTTGAAAATAATATACATTTACGTAGTATTTGGTGATCAGCTGTCCAATTTTTGTAGGTCTTATTTATTAAATGGATAGATTTTTATAAAATAAAGTAGACATAGAGTAATGGGAACAGATGATTTGGTCTGGTTCGGTAGACATGTTAAGCCGATAAAAATAACATTCCCACTTATTTTATATAAAATTTTAAAAAAACTAATAACTAAATTGAAATCTTTAAAAAATTAGACACTAAATCAAAAAATCCTAAATGATTAAGTACTTTTGAACATGTTATTCTTAAATTAAAATGTGAATCAAGAAAATATTTGAATCAATCAAATTCTCAAGTTGAGGAATTTCTCTTTTCTTTTCTTTTCTTTTCTTTTTTTTAATTTATCAGTTGAATTCTAAAGCACTAGGCCGGTGACTACACTTTTACCCTATGGCCTATACTTTCTAGTTGATTGATAAAATCAAAAGATGCCAAAAACCAAATTCCAAGTTATAAAAAAGGAATCAAAAGATATGATTTGAAACATATTTTAATTGGTTTACCACAAAAATTCCACGCCTCAAAGTTAATCAGTATCAATTATCAATGCCCACTAAAAGATAATCCAGATGCTGTATAGAAAATATAAATAATTTAATACAAATGGAATTAAAAAAACATATTTTAGAGATGTTGATAAGTTAAAGGGTTAATTACATAAAAAAGCTAGAATTTTTGTCAATTTTTTAATTATAATCCGAACTTTAAAAAGTAGCAATAAAATGCCTAAAATTTCAATTTTTTCAATTTTAGCATGAACTTAAAAAAAATAGCAATAAAATGCTCAAATTTTCAATTCTAACTCGACGTTAGTATTTCCGTTAAGTTTAAAAATAACTTAAATTAGACTACACAGTTCCAACGACTTTACTGATATAGTACGCTATGCTACGCTGTAAATAATTTAATATAAATAGATTTCAAAACAGCATATTTTAAAGATGTTGATAAGTTAAATTAAATAAATAAAGACTAGACGTGTGACAAAAGTCAGAAGACAGACAATTGGAAATGGACAAAAGTTAGTGGACATTGGTCTGTTTTGTAGCTATTAATGAATGGTTTGGCCTTGGTTCAATGTATGTGAATTTGTGATTTGATTTTTTATTTTTATTTTTATGTTTTAAAAATAATCTGAATTTTAATATAACATTATTTTAAAGTTATGAATAAATATAAATTATGATATCAAAATTGTGTGATAATTAAATAATAATATAAAAATAGATGATAATTTTAAAAATAATAATAATAAATATCAAATAACATGAAAGTGTAATGTAATTAACCCATTTCACTTACATGCTTGCATTAATTTGTGTTTTACCTTTTTGATTTTCTATTGGCTTAGAATTAATTGTTCTTCTTCATTCTTATATATAAAAAAGCTTATATTGACTTTTTGCATCAAATGCTAAGTCTTAAGAGTATACTTTGATCAACTTTTGCGTGTCACCTATACTCAGATATCTTGAATTAGTAACAGGAATGACAATAAGTCGGGTCGAGTTTGGACCCACCCAAGCTAGAGTCAAACATAATCGTTTTTGTTGTGTCATTTTTTGCAAAATGATATCGCTTTGATTATATGTGTGAAGCCTCGGGTTTGGGCAGCTCAAGCCTAAGGTTGAGTTGGTCTCGGTCAACTTGGATTTGACTCGTTGACTTCGAGTTCAATTGTCTTTCCTAATTATTAATTTTTTTTGCTTATAGGAAGATTAGAAATTGGAAGGACATTGTCTAAATTGATTATAACCAAAAGCGTAGTTATTCCAAATTATTATTAGCAATATTTGCATATAATCATTGTAAATTAACGATCCTTATAGGATATTCGAGTAACTTGATGTAAAGACTTTAACACGTTATTTATATCACATTAACACGTTATTTTAGTTAATGAGACTCATATTTATATATTTTAGATACTGAGACTTACTTGTTATGTGACAGTGGAGTCACTTTTTATTTAAAACTAACGCGTTTAACTAGAAGTTAATCTCGTTAAATTTTTCATCTATTTAGGGTCTGTTTTGAATGTTTTGAAAACGTCGAGGTTCAATTTGAGTCTCATAAAAGTATTTTCTTACAAACTTTTGAAAGAAAAATTGGACCATTATTTGAAGAATACACATGTAATGTCAAACAGCAAAATTTGTGGTTCAAGAGAAGGGAATCCAATACCCAACAACTAGCAAAAGAAAGGATAAGTGGATGAATTTAGGTACATGGAATAATAATTAATATATAAGAAAGATGAATCATCCATAAGAGGAAGCAAATGAATGGTATAAAAATGATCTATTATGCTTTTGCCTTTCCATATTTGTATTCCATTCATGGTGTGAAGAAAAGAAGAGGGAATAAAATGTCTTAGCATTTTTAAGTAGCATGTGATTAAAGCATATACTCATCCAGAAACATTGAAAAACGGTGTCGTTTTCCTTTTTGGTAACTTAGTGGGTAGTCAGTAGTTTTGATGGGTTTTATATTATGTTCTTTTAAATATATATATAAAACCTTTTTGAATTATATATGCAATTCACTACAGACTTGGAAAAGGAAAAAGATGGAGCAATTCAGTGTATTAATAAGGATTATTTTTTAATTAAGCATCTAAGTTTTTAAAATTAAAAACCTCAATTAAAAATATGCCTTTCGTTATTATCGATGTTTTAATTTTTAAAAATCGGATCGGAAATTAAACGGTAAGATAAAAACAGTTTAAGGTATAAAAGGTTCAACCAGATCGTTATAAAACCGGTTAAAGATTGAATAAAATTAAAGAATTTGAAATATAATTAAATAAGACTATCTTTAATTAAAATTTTAATTGAAAAAGAAGATCAGCAAATAAATATTAATTAATTAATTCTAATTTATAAAAATTGACCAACTAATTAATAAACTGATCGATTTTTAACAACAAATATTACTAAAGTAAATTATATCAAAAAGTTGAAAACCGAACCGAAAAATTAGTTACTTCAAGATTTTCATAATTTAGTCGCTCGACATAGTTCTATTTTTTAATATTTTATTGATATCACGTAAAAACTAATATTTGAAAGAGTTATATACACTCTCAAAGTATCGTTCTTCACGTATATCAATATTAATGAAGATAATCTTTTAAGTTAGATTAAAAAATTTAAAATTTTAAAAATTGATAAATAAATAAATATTTAATTTATTATCCCTTTAAAATTCAAACTTCTACTTGAGCAAGATGGCGTGGTGTGAAAGGGAAAACCGAGAATGACGTGAGATTACAATGACATGCACATATAAAACCTTATTCTAATCAAAGTGATCGAGTGCAATGAGAACCGATGTGCTAGTCGCTCCAAACTTGGGTAGGTTGCGGCTTGCATCAGCTACAACGACAGGCATGACAAGTTGATTTATGCTTTCTAACAAACATTTTAATTGGTTTTATAAAATATTGGAGGCTCTAACTTCGTCTTTTTGATGGTTTCTTTGCACATGGAAAGGAGCCCTGCTCATCTTTTCTGTCAGGCCTGGATTGAGTTTTAATCAATGTTCTAAACATCGTACCAAAAATCAAATAGGTACAAGATTTAAAATGTTTAGTAAGTATTAGGTGTTGGATAAAAACTAAATAAAAATAAAATTTAAAATATGATTAGAAGATATTGTTCTTATTCATTAAAAAAAATTAATGTAATATGTAGTACAAAACTTATTACGTTCTCATGATCAACATGAAACTGATTTCAGTTATATCTTTGATTTCGATGTCTATTTCAAACTCCAAACGATCACGAACCTTCCAAGACCTTTACAGAAAGTATTTCCCGACACGAGGTTTAGGACTTTCTATAGTTTTCTCAATACGCAAGCTCTCCTAATGAGTTAGAGATTCCTTATGCTTACAATTGATATGAGCAGCTGCAGGAGACCTTAACCTTTATATATAGTTTTCATATCGAGCTTTCCCATCACAAGGTCGATATGGGTTTGATCCACGCTAATTGTGATTCATTTTCTATCCGGACTTCAGTCCATTAATCTAGATCATTTATTGAGTCACTTTATTATCTTTATCCTGATCAAATTATGTAACTTAACCGATAATTTATTGAAAAACCAAAAAATGCAATTAATTGTGTTCATCTTTATGGGAAATGACAAAATTGTCCAACCTTTAAAGTTTAATTAAAAAAGATATTGTTAAATAAAAATTAATTGATTTATTTTAGTTTATAATAATTATTAAGTTACGAAATTTGATAAATTAATTAATAAAATTATCGATTTTTAACAACAACAATTATATTAAAGTAAATTGAATCAAAAATTAAAAATTAAACTAAAAAATTGGTTAATTTAATATTTTTACAATTAAACCGATTAATAAATTTTATAATCTTTAGTTTCATCTAACAACATCAAGTGACAACCGGTTTTTTGTTGGATGCCCTTATTAACTCATTATTAGGGTTGACGATAGATTGAACTCGCATGTAACAGTGGCCAGACCAGAACAGACTCCATTAAAACTGAGCTCGGCCGTTATTTTTATAAGCTTGAGTTTAACTTGAAACTTCAAGCCCAAATTCATGTTTCAAGAAAAAGTTAAAGAGACTTTAAGTAAGTTATAGTCATAATTTATTTAAATTTAAATTCAGTTTAAATCTCAATTATAAAAAATCCTTTCTTTAAGTTAGATTTGAAATTTTCATTAGACAGTTATAAAATTAACTAAAAATTGAATAAAATTAAAAAAATTAGAATATAATTGAAAAAAATTACCCTTATCTATTAAATAATTTGAAGTTTAATTAAAAAAGAGATTATTAAATAAAAATAATTAATTTTTTAGTTTATAAAAATTAATTAATTTATAAAAATTGACTAATTAATTAATAAACTAATTAACTTTTAATTACAAAAATTATTAAAATAAATCAAATCGAAAAATTAAAAATCAAACAAAAAAATTAACAATTCAAAATTTTTACAATTAAAGCGAACAAACCAATTGAATTTTTCAATCATTGCCTTCTACCAACTCTACCTATTATCTATTTCAAGAATTTAGGCACCAAAATGTTCTGAACTCCGAGTTTGTCATTGATCCAATATCATCATCCACAGGCCGAAAATTCAAACTATAAAGGATCAACCGTAGAGGGTATTTCTTCTTTGTCGGTAAAAGTTCGAATATATTTCAATCTATGATTGGCCAGTTTCCAAGAAACCATCAATGATTAGAGCCGAGTATACGTGACATGAACACACTGTTACATCAGTAGTAACAGATTTGGCGGTAGAAGAACCATACCTTGAGAGTTTGAACAATCTGTGTAGCAAGCAATTAACTACTTTGTAGGCCAGTTATATTAAGACATAGGCCTAATGAAACGTAACAAGGTAAGACATTAATCTATAAAGCCGTGGGATGATCAGTAACAATGTCGCTAAAAGAGAAATAGTCAATGGCATGCTTTATATTCAGTTAACAGAAGAGGCAAAGAGCCCCTTTTGAAAATCTTGATCGGGCATAAACAAAGCAGCTGAATTGAATCCTTTATATAAAAACTTGCTTTCAATATAGAAGCATTCATTTCTGCAGTCAGTTGTCGAATGAAACAGCCACGAAATGGAAAGATCTTATAGTTTTCATCCTTAATCATAAGGTATTTGGATGTATGCTGCATCACAGGCAAAAGGGACGTCAGCATACATACCGGCAAGAGCACACCGTATGCACTCCAAGACCGTGAATAGGTACCCAAATGCCACGAATGTCCAGAAGTGCATACCCAATTTACCCCAATAAGCAGCAAGCGGCATCCAGCGGCTCACGGTTCCTATCACCTGGAGAGCAATCTCTAACAGCATGCCCATCACCACATGAAATCTGAAGAAGTGTGGCCACTCCTTCCGCCTCACAACTCCAAGATATGCAACAAAGAAATATGCCATCAAGAACCAGCTTGGTAACCTCCCAATGGCTCCAAGGAATGGATAGGTCAAAAACTCAAAGTTTTCGAGAAAGGGGTGCAAGTGGTATGCTGTCTCAGCATACATCCATGTTTCATGAAGAGGCATTAGATAAGGAAGGCACGCTAAAGTCCTCCACCACCATCTAGGTTTTCTGGTCATTGGTGGATACCGGAAACTGGTCGGCACATCCTTCGAGGCTCGAGGACAGGAATAAGACCTACATCGTCTTGGTAATAGGGGAATGGCATGAGAGAGTCCAATTAAATTGCCACCTAAAAGTGGGCTTGAAGCAGAAGAAAGATATGACGATGGCACACCTGGTATGAAGAAAAAGAATTAGGCATAAAGATTGAAACATTTCAGATTCTCCACAGATTTGGGATTTTCTTTGAAGTTTATATATGAGTCAGAATCCTTGTTCAATAATATCCCTCCAATTAGCAGGAATACGGAAAGGAAACTAAAAGAATTAAAATCCAACAACAATACTTTCGCATACCTGTAAACAACCAGGATTTAGTTTCCGTGAATCCTCTACATGAATTCCTGACACTTGAAAGTGCTGCCTTGGCAGGAAAACACGGAGCACACACAGAAACCAAGTAACTAGGCACATCCTTACATCCCCCGGTATTTGTCAAAGCACATCCAACATTCATTGTACAGCTATTTGAATTCATTGGCGCATATCTGGATCACAATCATTCAAACAATATGACGCAGAATGATACGAAAAACAACCTCAACATGAAGCTGTAACCCATGCTAGAATAACCAAGTCATAGTTGTTTACATAGGATCGACATGACAAAAATTGCAAACTTGTTTGAAACGCATTAACTGTCGTCTGCCATGTAATTACGTCACTAATTTCACCAAATTAACTATACAATTTTCAGCAGCAAAAATGAACAAATAGATGCATTTCTTGATTGATATGATCTTCATCCATCATCAAACAACAGTACCCACAAGACACTTAAAAAGATATAGAAGAATCTTGCTGATTACCAAATTATGATACAGAAATATGCAACACTACCTAACAACAGAAAAGCCACATTCCTGGCACGTTTCTTGATTAAAACGCACCAGATTAAACGGAGTTCCCATCAGCTTGGAAACTAATCAAGCACTCTATCATTAGTCTACTACAACTACAATACACCTCATGTGAGTTTTGAGAGCCACCCCCAC
>JANIPN010000006.1:2018465-2031930 GCA_027478595.1 Erythroxylum anguifugum
TTTTAATAATAAAAATTATTAAACTAAATCAAAAAAAATAAAAAATTGAACCGTTCAAAAATTTTAAGATTTATCTAGTTAAATCAATTTGAATTTTTAATTATTGATACGAACTGGACAAACAGAGACGAGGGTAGGTGGCCACTGGCCCCCCACCCCTAATATTATTAAATAATTATATATATACATGTATATATATATATATATTAGGACAAAGTCAGTTAGAGATTATCGGTGCACTGAGCCCCTTAAAATTTAAAAAATTAAATATTTTGATCCCCCTACCCTAAATTCCTGGCTCCGTCACTGTCAACAAACTTACATTGAATTTAGATCAAGTTAGACTTTTTTCCCTATATCTCAGAGGAACGAACTAATTCAAAGCACATTTTAAAGTAACAACCATCTGCTCATTATCTTCTTCTTTTCTTTTGACTATGTTATTTCTTCGCATATAAGAAACATAAAGCGTTAGAGTCGTGTGAAATCAAGAAATAATTCTTGCTGGTACAAACAGCGATATGTGAACTATCTATATCTTGTTTTTCTTCTTTTTCCTTTTTTAGGTTAACCTCTCTTTTTTTAATTCTTCTTTACCTTTTTAATGTACAAAAATAGAAAATAATAAATTAAAGCTAGAAATTAAAAAAAGAAGAAGAAACAACATAAGTAGCGTAAAGCATATAAACACACATAAAGAAAACTAAATATAACCATTTTAGAAATAATGTCTCTTTTAGTTATAGGTAAGATTGTGTATTAATTTCAAAAAAAAAAAAAGAAGGTAAGATTGTGTACTATTAAACTTTCTCAGATCTCGCGTATTACCGGAATTCATATTAAATATTGTTGTTATTATTGTTGTTGATATTTATTAAGAATGTTTTAAAAACCGAATCAATTTGACCAATTTAACCACAAAAATCTTAAATTAGTATTATTTTAGTTTTATTATAAACCGTTCCGTTCTGTTTCATTTCATTACATTAATTAACATCTAACCATATTTAAAAATAATCATCCTGGAAACAGTATCCCTATTAGTCAAGAGTAAGTCTGCGTATTATTAAACTTCCCAAGTTTATTCAATTTTCAAATTTTTAATTTAACTTAGTTTAATAATTTTTTGTTAAAAACCAATCATTTTATTAATTAATCGACCAATTTTTATAAATCAAAATAAACTGATTAATTTATTTATAAATAAGGAAATTTTTTAATTATTTTCAATTTAATTTTATAAATGTCTCAATTAAAATTTTTAAACTTTAAAATATTTTATCTTACTAGTTTAATTTCTAGTACAAGTTTTAAAAGATTACTTATTAATTATTTGCGTAATAATAAGATTATATTATGTAGCCGTTAGCTGCTAGCGTGTAGGAGCAGAAGCGTGCTAACGTGATAGAGTGACGATCCCACCTACTCCCTATTACAGCTAATATAAATCTTATTAAAAAAACAAGGATCCATTGTTTTATTCCTTTTTGCTAATTATTTTGGATCTTCTCGTTGTTTAGTATCTTTTATTTTCAAAATTATTATTTACTTCTATAATATTATATAATTCACTTTGTTAAGTTTCCTTGTCCAATCATATTACATTATTTTAAATAAAAATTAAATTAAATAAAGATATTGTGTGTATAAAATTAAATTACACAATATTTAATATTTTTAATTAATTTTTGGTTAATTAAAATTTAATCTTTTTTATTTCAATTATTATATTTTAAAATTTATTATTTATTTTTTTATTTGAGCAATTGAATTTTAAAGTTTTATTTATTATTATTATTTATGGTTGCAACAGTCCAAAGGAAGAGGAACAAAGACTTGGTTTGCGTTAAAAGGAGGCTTAATGCTTACCAACTGGTGGTTAGGCTATGAAATTGAACAGTCTTAAGCAAGAACCAGAAGCAACCACCGTAACACTAACACCACCTCATCCCCATTTGATCAAAACAAGAGAATTTTGTAGTTGGTATTCATGAAAGATGTAACCTTTTTGGATTGATGATGGCTTTTATGATTTATCCACACGTGAGAGGAACTTGGAAATGCCGGACCAGACAATTATTCTTAAAATAATTATTTGTTCGGCCCTCGTTTTTCATAAACTAATGTAGTTGGTTGTCCGTTAGTTTGATATAATATAACTACCAGACACCATTTTAATAATGTCTTTTAATTGGTTTGGTGTCTTTGTTCCAATGATAAGGAGGTTGGCTCTGTTCGTGGGATGATATCTCTTGGGATTAGTTTTTTTTTTTTTTTAACCTTTTGAGTTTTGTCTATGTGTTTTGTAGGCGGTTTGGTTTCAGCCGGCACACTTCGCTTCATTCTTGGGGGTTTTCCAGGTTCTTTGCTTGCACCCTTTTGCTTGTTTTTTTTTTTTTTTTGTAACTTGAATTGTGTGTATATGATTTGAGTTGCTCTTGTTTCTGTGATTGGCACATCTCTGATTCTTGGTTTTGTTCATAAGTTTTTCAGTGTGAAATCAACTGTATTGGATGGATGATTTGGAGATGGAAACTGGGTTCTTCTGTTTCGTTTTGAGATCCCTCTTGTTCATGGACCTTTTGACTTTTGTTGTGATTTTTGCTGTTTATTCGATTTGGTGAGTTGTTTAGTCACTAGAATCATATATGAGTGATGGGTCTTCTTTATCTCTAACTTCCCATTCTCTTAGCATTTGTGTGGTAATGATTTCTTCAGGGGCTTCCATGGCTGCTCTGCTGGTCATATGTGAACTTGACATGGGATGAAGAGTGACTGTGAGATTTATTTTCTTGTTTCTAGGGGATGAGTGCGAACGGGGAAGAACTATTAGCTTGCTAGAGCCTGCTACTAGCAAATTTTGAACTGTTTTTTTTTACAACAATCCTGCTGTGTATTCTTGATGTGAAAACTCAATTAAGAATCTTAAAGTGATGGTAGTTGAGTCTAATTTTTAGAATGTCATTTTTGCCAGAATTTGCCGGTCGGATCATCATTCGGTGAGGACCATTACATGTGCTTCTCTGCTGATCATATTCTTATGAAGAGCACCTGGAGTGATCTGTTCTTAATCTGAGTGTTCTTGTTGTGACATTTAAGAATAAACTGATGGCCACCTATTGCCCTAGTCTAAGTGACCAGAAAGACAACTTTCAAGAACAGTATCAAGTTGACCAAAAACAGATTTCTTATTCCAATCTGCAATCCGAGTTTAGTAATTTAACGAACTATATCGATCAATCTCCTACTGCTGGATCATATTTCGAGATTCAAAATTGTGAGGAATTTCCCCCTCATGGAACTAAAAGTGAAATGATGTTCATTCCCCCTACAAGCCATACAAATTTGCATTCAATTGATAGGCAATTGAACATGGAAACAGGAGATGCAGCTGAAAACCATGTTAGTGGAAGTTCCCAGGTGATTTCAAGGACAGATATAGGCATATTAGATGGTGAACCGATTGGTCAGAGTCAGGGATTATCTCTAAGCCTTAGCACACAGATGCCACCAGCAGTTTCTGTACCTTCATTTCAGTATCAGCATCAGAACCTAATTTTGCCTTCTGCATTAAGCAGTCATGTTCACGTGCTTGAGAAGTGGATCGAAGGAGATGCAAACAACCAAAGTGCAGACTTAAGAGATTCTGAATCTGTTTCCTCTTTTGCTGGAGGTAACCAAAACTATGTCAAGGCTGAGGCTTCTCACAGTTCTCAGTGGTTACTAAGCCATGATGGTCTGCATATGAATAAGTATATGCATGATCCAACAAGTTACGTAAGCACTACAACTAGTATCTTCAATTCCAAGTACATCAAGACTGCAAGGGAGTTGCTTGATGAAGTGGTTAGCATGAAAAAGGTCGTAAAGAAGTCTGAATCCAATAAATGCTTAGATGATTCCAAAGAGACTGATGGGAGGCTTAGCAGCCAATCTATTCTTCCCACATCCAGTGGAATGTCACTAGAGCCTAGTGATTCTAATGCCAACTCCTGTGCTGAGCTATCACCTGCAGAAAGACAAGATACACAAAACAAGAAGACAAAACTTTTGTCTATGTTAGATGAGGTGAGCACATTTATTTCTCTGCTATGTGATACTATTTGGTTTTGATGTCTGATAATAAGAATTTATATCATTCCTAAAATTCTGAATCAAATGCATTCAAATTTGCGTGATAATGCTCAGAAGATTAGAACAAGTAGCATTGGAGGTCTAAATTGCATATAAAAGCGTGTGAAAGAAATTTAATAAAGCCGAACCATGGTAGTAATAAGTACAATAGCCACTTTTGCAATAGATTCCTGAGGCAGAAAGGACGTCAATCCAGTCTTGCTTTCTAGCACAGAAGGCTGCTGCTGTCTACCATATTTTGTGAATTTTCTATCCTTTTGTCTAGGCATGTAATTTCTTTATCTCTGAATGCATTTCAATCCAGTATTTGCTTTCTGGTTCAGGATGGTTTCTTATTGTCACCATATTTTGTGGAAGATTTATGTTTTCTCTTTAAGGCGCTGTAGTTTATATTTCTTTGGGTTTATTTCAGTTCTGTTTGTAAGGTTGCTTGAAATACAATCTACACTGCTTACTTCAGTGAGCTATGATTAGTTCAACAATTGGTTTTAGCTCGACTTCCTGTATGAGCTTTGTTGAAAACATGATGGTGATTTTTTTGCTACAGGTAGATAGAAGGTACAAGCATTACTTCCATCAAATGCAAATGGTAGTTTCATCTTTTGACATGGTAGCTGGCCATGGAGCAGCTAAATCTTACACTGCACTTGCGCTACAGACAATTTCACGCCATTTTCGATCTTTGCGTGATGCAATCAGTGGGCAGATAGAAGAAGCTAAGAAAAGACTTGGAGATCCTGATGCTTCAATGACTGACCAGAAAGGTATACCACGTCTTCGCTATGTGGATCATCATCTTAGGCAACAGAGAGCTCTACAACAGATGGGGGTGATAAGACATACTTGGAGGCCTCAAAGGGGACTACCTGAGAGCTCTGTGTCAGTCCTTCGAGCATGGCTGTTTGAGCATTTTCTTCATCCGTATGTTCCTCTATGCTTTTCCCTCCTTAACTTTCATTAATTGATTATATTTGAGTACAATTCTACTGATTTTGTTAAATTTCAGTTATCCAAATGATTCAGAGAAATTAACACTAGCAAGGAAGACTGGGTTGACCAGAAACCAGGTAAAGGTTCTGTTTCTCACTGACAAACCTTCATAGTGTACCAACATAACTTAAACAGTTCCATTGAACATTAATTATGGATGGTCAACCTCACATGTCAAGAACTTTCAGCAATCTCTTTATTGTTTTTTGAGTTGAAGGCTTACCTTTTACGTGTCAACGAGATTTGGTTGCTTGTTCTTCCAAAAAATTCCACTGGTTTGCGCATAGTCCACCAGACTTTTGCCATATTTCTGATCTTCTATGATGGTCAGGTGGCAAACTGGTTCATAAATGCACGAGTACGCCTTTGGAAGCCTATGGTTGAGGAAATGTACAAGGAAGAGTTTGGTGAGCTAGAGGCCAACTCTCAATTTTCTTTGGATGATCCGTCCAAAGCACAGGGAGAAAATGATTTAGCATCTGATGATAGGCTTGACGAATTGCGAGAAAGTGTAGTTTCTACTGCTGATAATTTTCCTTCCAACCAAGTCCATGACTTAAAGTCTCCTGACATTCTTGATTCAGAAACAAACATACCCATTGCGAGGACATTGCTTCCAAACGATCATGATGGTGCCAACATCACAGATTTTGGGATTATGAAATTCCAACAAGACCAAATGTCTAAGGTTGATGGTCAGAGTTTGTATAATCACAATGGGGATAGGAATCTGATGTCTTCCTCTGTTTTATGTGACATGTCTGAGTGGAGTAGTTATACACCTGGAAACCAGGTGTCTCTTGCTCTAAGATTACAACAAAATGGAAGTGATTCATTTCCTGAATCTAAGGAAACCCACATCTTGGATTCAGGGATGGCAGATTCCTCTGCAGGACTTGATGCAGTTGATTATCATCCCATGAATGTGGGAAAGCAACAGGACAGGTTTGGTAACTCTCATATGTTCCATGATTTTGTAGTGTGAAACAAACCTGTGTCCAGAATCAATAGTGGTAAAGAGACAAAAAGAAAAAGAAGCAATGTTATGAAGGATCAGAAATAGAAGGAGAGGATACACGGTGTTGGTTCTTGAAGAATCATCATTATCAAGTACAGATGTACATACGGCTGTGATGTCCTCAAATAGGTTCTGTTAAAAGTGTAGCTATATCTGTAAAGATTAAAAAAAAATACATATATGGTTACTGGCTTTTGTACTTAGTTGAATAAGGAGAATTGTACAAGTAGAAATAGAATGGTATGTCATTTTGTTAGTCCAAAATAAAATTGGATAAGAGGATGAAAAGTTGATTGTGTATTGCAATAATAGATGCCTCTTTATCAAGTAAAGATAAGGTTGTGTATTACTGGACTTTTCTAACTCCGTGTTTCAGCGAGATTTTCACTAAATGTTGTTATTGCTGTGTACGAATAATGGATGTTGCTTTTATGTCAACTTCATTTTCCTTTTGTTTGCTTAGTACATCCTAGTTTGAGTTGAAAAAAGGTTGATTCATTTGCTTAATCAGTTTAAGAGCATATAAGCACACTTTTTCTCCTAATGGCCGTGTACTAGATAAACTGCTGAAATATTGTGCAAATTACGTGTTTTCGAATAAATAATTTGACGATTCAATGATTCAAAATCAAGAGACAAGTTTTATTTAAATAGTGCTTATAGGCCCTTACTAGGGCTTCAAATCACTTGTACCGTTATCCCTATTTCCATATGTTCTCAACAACATCCAACCATCTAATTTTTCTCAACCCTTACTAGACTAGGGCTTCAAATCACCTGTACCTTTTTTTTTTTTTTTTGATTCAAAGAAACCTCATAGGTAAGTTAAGCGGGCTCACTTTTCAGAGGGTCAAGTGGCTACACCCTATCAGAGGGCCAAGCGGCTATACCCCATTACAGAAGACCTCACTAGTTCTCCACTCATAGGTAAAACCCCAGCTACCCCAGGCTCTTACAAAAAAGGCTAGCAAAGAATCGAACCTGAAACTTAACCGAAGCCAAGCCCTGCTTTCAACTATCTAGCCACACCCCTTGAGGGCCAAATCACCTGTACCGTTATCCCTATCTTCATATGTTTCTCCATATGATCCCAACAACATCCAACCATCTAATTTTTCTGAACACATGAGAACAGGGGTAATTTGAAGCCCTTGCATAGGTTCAAATAAAATCGTGTTATTTTAGTATAATTGACCGTAATAACACTATTTTAAGCGTATCAGGTCAAGCCTTCCGGGCTTTAAAATTTGAACTCGAAAGTTCAATTAATTCAAGCTTAAATCGTTAATTTTACATCGAATCAAGTCAATATTGTCGACCAGACTTGTAAGAAAAGCAGCTTCACCGTTTGGATCACTCTCCTAAGAACAATTTTCCCTAAACATGTGCTTTTCACTAAAAATATTTCTTTCTTGCCCTTCATTGCATGCCCACTGACTTCTTTTAACTTATATTCTATTCTCCTGACCCAATTGTCATTTTCATTAATTCCTTCTTTCCATAGAATCATATGTGTGTAGTTGTACATCTTTAAATAGTTACTATTACTCAAGGTATCATAAGGCTTGAGCCGAGTCCCAAGTCTAACTTATGTCGACTTAAAAGACTCAAACTTGTTCAATAAGAAGACAAATAAAAATTTGAGTTTGAATCGGGTTGAATCCATAGCAAACTGAACTTTAAGTCAGGAAGTAGAGTGAATATTTTTAATACCTTGATTTGAACTCGATCAAAATCGACTTTTTTTTAAGGGAAATAAAGCGAACATTACATAAAGAGTCTAGGAAAACAGAATCCCGACATATTCTTTAAGAGAAAAAAGTGGCACTCGATGGATGTAATGTCAAAATATGTGACCCCAACATCTACATTGTCTGCATAATGAGTCAATCAGTCAACGTATTTGTTGCTCTCTCGATAAATATGTTGATAAACTCGACCAAAATCAACTTTACTGATTAATGACGACTGGGAATTGAACTTTTTTGCTAAGACTACTTTCAATAATCTTGTGCTGAAGATTTTCTATTTAGTTCTTCACACCTATTACATTTTCTTTAAAAGGATAGGAAGAGGTGTCAAAGCTGGATATCAAGAATCCAAATCTGGTAAAATTCTTAAAAACTTGTGATGAGAAAAGATTGAGAAGCAAGGAAAGTGAATAGGACATTCTAAGCATAATAAAAACTATTAAACATTTTTTATTTTAAATTCTAAATAGAGGTGAATATTTAAGTGTGTGTGTATATATATACTTGGTTTTTAAAGTCTTTCAAGTTTTTTGAGTGACGTGAAGCTCATTAAATGGGCAGCCTCATAATGTAGTGAAGGTAAAAGTGTGACCAAAGGTGAAAACTCACGGGAAGAGAAGGAAGATGACAGAATTTATCGACACACTAAGACTGTGATAGTTCAGGACATGCACAGCTGATGCTGAGGCTGACACCTTTAATCTTAGGGGTGTGGTGTGGGCCTTTCAATCTCAGATCCCTTAGTAAACACAACAATGTCGCAAAACCAGAGGCTGACAACTGGACGAAGAGGAGAGGAGGAGGCCAAAAGGAACAAAGATGGCAATCATTACTTGAAGCAATTCGAAAAGACTAATTTAAAAAGAAAAAGAAAGAAAACCCAGAATCAATCTTATCAGTAGCACACCAAAACCCCTCTGATTACTGATTATAATAGAGAGGGAAATAAAAAGAAGCCATTTTTACTTGAATTTTCCTGCTTGTTCTCGGAAAGTAGTCATGACCCAACGTCCTTTCAACATCGATGTGCATGATTACAACACCAAACAGGACAAGTTTTGATATTCCCATCTCAGAATCTGTCAATCTTAAAACTGGGAGTGTGCAAAAGATAGCCCACTTTTTCCATCCTTATTTTTTACAGATTACAGTGGCCCAGGCCAGAGCAGTTTTAACATGTTCAGACTCTCATCCTATTCCTCGGCTTGTGATGAATGAATGAATGAGGAGGGGAGGGGAGAAAGAGAGAGAGACTTTTACACTGTTTTTGAGCATGAAAGTACTTTTGAGTCTTCCAAAGAAATGCATTAAAGCTGAACTATTGATGCTTATGCTTGTCAGGGAAGTTGAGGACCATCTTTATTGTCAGTTTCTGTATCTTTACTTAGCCAATGAGCTATGCTTCTTTGAGGGCTATGTCTCTAGGCATTGTAGCTGTTGGCTGCTTGGATTTAGACCTGTTTATTACTTCAGAGGCAAAGAGAGATGGAGGTACATAGGCCTTACTTTATAATTCTCAGCATTCACAGATTGATGTAAACTTTTTTAGCCCTGGACTCTTAGCATTCACTTCTTTATGCTCGTTTAAGCAACTTCTACTCCTCTTTTAGCTTTTAAATGTCCCTTTTTGGCACTGTTTATTTCAATGCTCTAGTGGGTTTGGCCTGTAAATCATATGCTTCTGTTTCTTAAGTCCAGGTTAGGACAAAAGCTATTCCAATTCCTGAAAATAATCCTTCAGATGACCTTTCTAAGCTTCTACTTAACAATCCAACTGCTCTGCAAGTTCTCTGCTGGTAATCCCATGCTCTAGTTTTTGCATGTGAATGTGAAGCTTGAGTTTTCTCTCTCTGTTGGAAATCTACCAAGAATGGAGCTCTGATACTCAGTATTCTAAGAACTCACCCATGGTTTCACAAGATTCACAAGCACATCCAACTTCTAGCTCTATGCAGCAGTTCAGTGACTCAGACACCACCAGTAGTCAAAACCATTTCAATTACAGCACCTATGGTTCAGAGTTTAGAGGCATCAACATTTTCTCTGAGTCTCTTGGTGCATTGCCTAACGTTCAGTCTCTCAAGGACAGAATGTCTAGACCAATGAACTTTGTTCAAGCTTCTTCAATGGAGGAGCAGACAGAGGTTGGTCATACAAGACATTTAATGGATCTTCTTGGAGCTACAAACGAGACCAACAATCAAACTCAGAGGCTCTCCTTGTCTCTTGGTTCTCACTTGCTCGTTCCTCAGGTTCAATGTAGGCAGAGACCCTTAAATACTGAACTTACAGCTCCAGGTTACTTAATTTCTGGTGAGCAGACAAGAGAAGCTTGCAACATAGGAGTTGAGGAAGTAAATACAGACTACTCCTTCAGTTCCAATGCATTTAGACCTTCTACAACGTTGTATGAAGCAGAATCTTTTGCCATGGTTATAAGAAATTCACGATACTTGAAGCCTGCTCAGGTCCTTTTAGCAGAGATTGTGAACATCAGTGAGAAGACAGTTGATATCAGTAACGAAAAGTTTGCAGACAAGTTCATACATGGCAGCAGAAGAGGAGCTCTGGGACTTTCTTCTCAGCTAAAAGCAGATTTGTCCAGTAACGATCTCTTAACAGCTGATAAGCAAGCAGTCCAAGTTAAAATTGTAAAGCTTGTAGCACTACTAGAAGAGGTGGGTGTAATGAATTATCATTGTCAGGTTCTGTAAAAACCTGAAGTGTTAAAAACTTGTTGTAACATACGTTTCAGGTAGAGGATAGATTTGAGAAATACTACCATCAAATGGAGCAAGTGATACTATCATTTGAAGAGGTTGCAGGATCAGGAGCAGCCAAATCCTACACTGGTCTAGCACTCCAAGCAATGTCCAGGCATTTCTCAAGCTTAAGAGATGCTATTGTGTCTCAAATCATTATTGCAAGAAGAAAACTTTCACAGGATTTACCAAGAATCAACCGGGGTTTGTCACAACTCAACTTGTCCGATGTAGATAATACCAGACAAACCAGGCTGTGTCTTCAACAGCTTGGAATCATAACAGGTCAAAGGCAAGCTTGGAGACCTATCAGAGGTTTGCCAGAGACATCTGTAGCCATCCTGCGATCTTGGCTCTTTGAACACTTTCTCCATCCGTAAGCACTTGAACATGCACAATTAGTCTACGATCACTGCAATTAAATCTAGGTCTGATGCATTTTTTTTAATTACAGGTACCCTAATGATTCTGAGAAACTAATGTTGGCATCTCAGACAGGATTGACCAAGAATCAAGTAATGAAAGTTTCAAGAACTAGTTATTACCTTTAGTATTACGAAATGGATTCACTGACGAAATTTGTTGCTGTTCCAGGTCTCCAACTGGTTCATAAACGCTCGAGTGCGGCTATGGAAGCCGATGATTGAAGAAATGTACAAGGAGGAGTTTGCTGATTCCTCTGAAGATTCGAATCCTTTAGGTCCCGTGACGAGAGAAGGTGCTACAGATCAGTCAGAAGATTGAAAGTTCAAGTGGGATTCTCTTGTTTCTTCAGGTAATTTAGTATTCAAAGAGCAGAAACTAGCCGTCTCTCAACAGTTGAGAATTGTGAAGCAAATTTTGTAAAAAGTTTACTTGTTCTGCAAATTAGTCTCTTCAGATCCTGAAGAACATTGTGATTTTGAAATATCACAAACAGCTTTTGATCACAGACTGGATATGTGATACACTGTTCTTTTATTAAATCTTATTCATAAATTTGTACGTGGAGTCCACGTAAATGTGTGGATGCGATTTAATAAAACATAATATGAACATTATAACTGAAATAGGAGATCTGATTCAGTTTATGTGATTTCAATTTTTCTGCTTAAAATTCACTAGCCAATCAGTAAGTTACATTTCATAATTATAAATAATACGGATTAAGCATGACAAATTAACACAAACCTGTTAAATCTAAAATTAACAGGCCAAGCTCGATTCGACCTTATTTAAGCTTGTCTAGTCAATTTGAACTTGATAACTTTTTTTTAAAATCTTTCCAGTCATAACAAAATAATCATATTAGAACTAGAATTGATATTAGATCAACCAAAATAAATTTTATGGCTATCAGACTTGAAACAATTTAAAATTTATCTCGGATTTTAAGGGACCAAGATTGATTAATTCAATACGGACAAAAGTATAATCGCAATAAATTGGGATGACCATCTAAATTATAATTATATTATAGTTGCAAACAATAACAACGATGTTTAGTAAAAGTCTTGTTGAGAAACTAAATTTGAAGAGTTTTAGTAATACGAAAATTTATCCTTACATAATAAAGATGTTGTTTCCGTATAGTTGCATTATGATAAATTACAATAATCATTGTGATTTTCTACCAAAATATTAAAAATCACTAAAATATTATTTGCTTGAATAATATTTAGAGCAAAACTGGTTGGAAGGTTAAAATCAAACTAGTTGGATTGTTAACATAACTTGGTTAAATCTAGATATGGCAATAGACCCGACCTATCCTGACCTAACTTGAGGTCAGGTCAACTGCCCAGGCGAGCTCATTTTTTAAATTTTTCAGTTTGATATTTAATTTTAAAAAAATTGGGTTGAACCTAGTAAGGCCCAAGTCAACTCGAGCTATTATTGTCCTTAATTAGTTCCAAACTATTCAAGGAATTATTTCATTCTTACATATTTGATTTCTAGGACTTAGGATTCAAATTAGGGTTATAAGATAGCTATAAGGATTAAAAGGTTAATGATATGAGAATTCTTTATGATTTTACATTTTTATTTTTTACATTTTAAAAGGTATTATTTTTTTCTTATATTTATGGATGATTATAGGACAGGTTGAGCTGGATCGATGGCGATCCGGTGTCTATTGTTTTCGATTTAAACTCAGCTATAACTTGGTCAAACGTGATATGTGCAACCTGAATTTAACTAGAACAATTATAAAATAATGTTGTTTTAGTACAATTGAATAAAGCAATATGGTTTTAAATAATTACAACAAAACAACATTATTTTGATAAGAGAGTTTGAATTATTCAGATCAAACTTCAAGCCGACCAGACTCAAATTAAAATTTTATCAACTTAAATTTAACCTATTACTTTCAAAATGAAAATAGTTGAACTTTAGTTGTTAAGCCTACATATATATTATTCAATATTTCGTTAATTTTTTATTTATTATAATTTTAAAATGAAGACCTATAAAAATTGAAGTAAATAATATTATAAAGAATAAGTAATAATTTTTAAAATAAAAAATAAACTCAATTTTATTACTAAATAATGGATTGAGACGGGAGAGAAAAACAACAATTCAATGTTTATTATTTTCGATATAAGCCCAATTTAAAAATTGAGCTATTTGGCGTAATTGATAAAAATAATATTTTGCGGACACTTATACTAAAATAATGTTATTTTGGTGAAGAAGTTTCGATTGTTGGAACTTGGTTCAGCCGGATTCTGGCCGAATGATGCGTAGCCGTTTGGGTCCATCGATTGGCTATCTCCTGGTATGATCTTCAAGTAGAAACACCTGCAAAATGAAGAAAGGCACGT